>JAKCWG010000417.1:0-142464 GCA_021464415.1 Lonicera japonica
CATTTCTTACACCTCTTTTTTACGGAAACAGTGAGAAGAAAGAGATGGTTTCGTGAAGTATTTCGGGGACCATGTAACATTTGAAGGTGTGTGGCTCTTATAAGTTTTCATTTCAACTTACTTTCATAAAGAAGTCACTGACCTTTTAGCATTGTGGTTATGCTGGCTGCATTTCAACTTCATTTCCCCCCCTTTTTCCATCTAATGCAAATACGTCGGTGAATATAAACCATACAATAATCGCGCAATTTTTTTCTTTCGCATGTATTGAAATGAGGATACGACTTTTACTAATTGATTTTTGTATGCAGTTCTATTTTTTAGAGGTAAAAATTGATTTGAACGTTGATATTTTTGTGAAACTTGATCCTTCAAATCTGCAAAAAAGGGAAAAATTATTGTTTTGGTTTAATTGGAAAAAAACTGTTTTTGGTTTAATTAGAAAAAAACCAATTCTAGCGTAAAGTTTAATTTTTTTGTCCTGTATTTTTGTAGATTTTGAGGAGTTGGATGTGGTCCAGGGACCGAGCCAAGATTATTGATGGGGTGGACTGAACTGATGCAAAATTGGATAACAATATTTTTGACATAGGGGTTTGTTTGATTTGCTCGAGTAAGTACATTTTACTTTTACGTAGGTTAAAGAGCTAGTAAAAATGATTTTATCCTTTAGAAAAGGTCCTTTTTGTTTGTCAACCTTGAAGCCTACTGGGTCCAGCCGCAGACCTAGGCCTGGCAGTGGCACTCATTCAATTCTCATACTTGTCTTTGTGAAGATTTAAATGGAAATGTTCAAAAGGGTTTTATGTAAGAGGCTACGGGGCACAATGGGTCCTTCAATCCTTCCAAAATTATAGTCAAAGGAAGAAAATCTTATGGTTCATTTTCAAAATAAAACACTTTTTTTTTCTTTTTAATACAAGCAGTGGATACAGTCACGTGGTTTGAAGAGGATATGGGTTGGAGGAGATTCAAACCTAGGCAGTTCAATCACTGGAGCTTAACTCCCAGTCTAAATAAGGACACTATTTTTGTTCGTCCAAGATCACCTTCATTTTCTTATATGTATATATATATATGTAAAAATGTATATAGGTGTGTTCATATACATAATACATATTTATACTTTTAATCGCCGCTGCTGCAATCCGCCGGTCTTGTCGGATCTGGTGGCATTGTAGTTATGGTCGGTAAGGCCTAGCAACCACCATGAAGTTTTATACCTTCGACCTATACAGAAAAAGGAAAGTGTCCTTGTAATGCACAAAAATCAAAAAATGCTCTTGTATGCTGTGGCTAAAATAAATTGCGGAGAAAGTCTTTTGTGCATTATTTAAATTAAGGTGTCCCCTTGATGGAAATGATTCTAGAAGGAGCCCTTCTAATTCTTTTTCTTTTTTACGCTTAATTTTATTTGTTTTTACATAATTTCCCCTTTGGAGGCACCTCGATCTTTTCCCTTATTTGGGACATTAAGTTGCCTAGCTTAATGTTGAAGGGTAAGTTTATCGTATAATGTTCTTATTTGACTAACAAAATCAAAATAAATTTTTTGAGCTATAAATCATTGGCCTCAATGCATATATTGTCTTTAGAATCCACTGATGCTATTGTATTGTCAAGCAAACAAACTGAGGATGCCATTTTCTTGTTGCTCTAAAGAACCACGCTTAAGCTCAAGTTGTTGAAAGTACAAGTATTATCACAAGTTGCCCAGATTCAAGCCCCGGCCACCTCTCCTTCTTAAACTACCTAGATTACATTGCTTGTAGAAAAGGAAAAAAAAAAAACGAATCAGAGCCCAAGAGACTACAAATACTCAAGTCATATGGTTTTGAATTAGAGTCAAGGGACAATAAACATATCATTAATGTGAAAATTCTCCTTTTTCCTTTTTTTATTTAATTTCCCATCCAAGTTATATTCTGTGTTACGAATGATTAATTGACTTAACACAGTGCTAGAAGACTAAGAACCTACATTAATTGACTATTTAGTGTTTCGTATTCCAGCGATTTTCGTAAAAACTATTGTTGTGATAAATGTGGCAATGCGGTTTGATTAATTGAAATCATATTGTTTGTATCTATTTACGCAGGGCATATAAAGAGGAACTACATAAGAGAACAAGGACTAAAAAGCTTAAGTTTATGGTGGTTTTCAACCTAAAGACTATATATGCTTTTGTTTTGCTGGCAGATTGATTTTTGTATTTTATAGTTTTGAGGTGAATTTATTTGCTTATGGAATGTCATTTGTTCTTCGTATGATTTTTTGATTACATACATACAACACAAATGCATAAATGCAACATTGATAGCTAGCCTGCTTTTTCTTTGCAACAAGTTATTCGGTCATTGGAGATCCTTAATCTCGATCAGTCATTCTCAAGAGCTTGCCAAAACACCCAAGTTATTAGGACTATCAATGATCTTAAGAAGGGATCTCAAAGATTGTGTATTTAAGACTGTTTGATTGAAGTTTTTTAATTGGTAGGTCCAATCAACCTCCATTCTAGAAGACTGAAAAAATCTGAGTAAATTTCCAAACATTGGCACACTCAAATGTCTTGAAACATTAATATTTGGGGGTGGCCAAGTATGGGTGAGTTTCTTGCGTTTCATGCCGATGGGGTTGCCATAAACCACTCATTGTCCAATGTTGCTGGATTGAGATCAAATTGTGGGATGCATTCCCTTGGCAATGGCTGTCAAAACCAAGGAAATGTGTAGCAGGTTTTTGGGTTTCTTTACCACGCTCTGTAGTAAAACTAGGGTCTTGAAGATTGCAATTTGTCAAATGATTCATTCACTGTGGATCTTTGTAACTCGGTCTTGTTAGAGCCTGCAGGAGTTAAATTTAAGCCGAAATACTCTTTGTAGCGTGCCAGATTGCATTGAAAGTCTTAGTTGGCTGAAGAGTATAAAATTAAATGATTGTACAAGAGTACAAGACTCCATTCTGTTCAAATAACAAATGTATGGGGTTGACTATATATTTAAGAATATCACAGCAGCCTTTTGGTGTAAACATTTTGGTTTTCTTCCTTTTCTATTACATAATTCCATACAAAAAGAAACTACATTTGTCTATTACTTTTTTGTTCAACCACTTTATCTTGTTTCTGGTGCTAGATTATTTTATAAGGATTTCAAGTGGTTGCTTTATATATACAAGCCCTTCTCTAGAATCTTTAAAGAGGAAAGTCCCCACTTCAGGATGAAAACTAGAATGTCCAATTTGAGGGTTAAATAGATGATGAATAAGGACTCTTCTTTTGCTTGCCTACAAACTGCCCTTCATTTTTTCTCTTTGAAAAAAGGAATATATTTATCCACTGCCACCCCCATGCTGGACGGCCTTGTCGTCGGAGAAGATTCTGGATCTCTGGTAGTTTTTGAGACATATTGAACACCATATGTGAGAAAGAAACAACAAAGTTTGATAGCATGATTTAATAGGATTCAAACTCGCAAGCTCTAGGTTAGAAATACGATAAATTGTTATTGGGTGAATTCTTCATTCATTTAAAATTTTCACTTCAACTGATATATACCGTGCATAGAAAGAGAGCATCCACACACATTGTGGGTACATGTTGGGTGTCTAGCATACAAAAAGCAATTAAGTGAACCTCCTATTAGAATAAAAAATAATTTGCAAGTGTATATATAAAAGAATGCGATGTCACACGCCCGGTATCTAGTTTTTAATTATAAAATTGTTAGTTATGACTAAAGGGTAATTTTATTTCTATCCGCAAATTTTTGCAGTTTATCCATCCTTGATTTATGCTAAAATTGAAACAAACTTCTCAAAACTTCCTTATAAAAATTGAGAAGTATGTCCATCGATTAATAATCCTTTAAATATATTTACTTTTAAAATTAGTTTCCTAATTAGAAAACTTCCTTAATAATCTATTTTCTTAATTTGTGAAAAGGTTTCTTGATACAAGTACTATATATTCATTATTCATCCAAAATATATAATACTACAAAAATGTGCGGAATTAATTTATATTAGTACATCATAACACTAGAATAATTTTTTTCAACAAATGAGTTTACTACTTTCTTCTTTTTTTTCTATACAATGAGGGCTCTAAAAAAATAAAAATAAAGTAGTATTGGAACTTAAGAAACTAATTAAGAATTAGTGGAGGCAATTAACAAACATCATTTCCTTCGATCTCAATCATTTCAAGTCAAAAGAAGAATATTCAATTATGCTACGTTTGACACGCCGGATAAAAGAGCGTGATAGAATAACTTTATCTTATCCCATTTTTTGTGTTCATCGTGATGGATTATTTATTCAATTAAAGCTTCTTATCCTACCGAGGGAAGGATTAAAAAATTTCACCTAAGAGGTAAGATTGTTTTATCCTGTCCGAATATGATTAACTAATCCAATTCGACTCTCTAATCCATTTTGTCAAACACATCCTTATAATGTAAGTTTTGTTTTTTTGTCTGCCATCTTGAATCTTTAATTAAAGTTATAATTTTAATTTGCTTCTTGATAGGAACTAAATTTTGTAAATGTATTACAAATGTTTCAAACTACATTTACTATTTAATTACTATTCCAAAACTAATGTGAATTATTGTATAATCTCAATTATGAAAACAAATGTGAATTATTGTATAATCTCAATTATGGAGAAAAAAAATGTGAATTATAGACTATAGTATAATCTTATTGTCTATTCTCAAGTCCGAAAAGAAGATATAATTGACAGTAAACTATATATATTAGAAATATCATTTTATTATTGACGGTGGATAGAAGTAAAAGTTTGGTGGATAATTTGCAATTGAATTAAAAAGAATCATTATTTTATAAAAATTATGTCAATATTAATTTTTGTAAATTTATCCAACAACGTGGTTAAACTTAGTGGATAATAGAGATTAACTTAGTAAAATTCAAAAAGAGTGATAGACTGACAAATTTCGTAGATAGAAATCAAATAACCCTTGTTAATTACTAACCAAATTGATTAGGTTGTTTAATTTTTTTTTTATTGTTGAAATTTAAATTTTGAATTATTTGATTTTCTATATTTTAGTAATTGATTAAGTTGTTAGAAGTTATTTGATTGTTTAAATTTGAATTTCGAATTTGATTTTATAGATATTAGTTTTTAGCAAGATTTTAGGAGTTTAGATTAATTTAATAATCAATTAGATGATAGGGACATTATAGGAATAACAATAATATAAATTAGTTTTGTAATTATATTAATTTAATTTTAATTCTTTAACTGCAAAATTTTGTACTTTAAACAAAATTTTAGACCTTAAATTATTGGTATAAAAGTTGTGTCTTTAAATAGATAGAGAAATGAATATTCATCCTTAAAATTAATTGTCCATATTTTTATTTATTTAATTAAAGTAAATGTACTTATTAATGTAGTGGATTTTTTAGTATTAAATCATTAAGAAAATAATATTTATAAAATTAAATCAATAATATTTTTTGACAGTTTATCCACACTCGTGAATTAATTTAATAAGCAATGCGAATTAACTTAATAACACGGATTAACTGCAAGATATCGTGGATAAAAATAAAATTACCCATGACTAAATTGTATTCACAAAAATTATATAATTTTAAATAAACCGAATTGAACTGTCTTTAATAAACAGAAATACAATTCTCATCTAGTTTCTTTAGGGATGTTAAAATTCCCTTAGAAAGGTCAGAAGGCATTGTTTACTTGACTCGATCCCATTTTCTTGTTTATTTATAAAATCTTTATATTGTTGTAGGGATAACTCTACTCAATTCTTCATTAGATGAGCCATTTAAATATGGTACAAATACAACAGTAAATAGGGTTTACAAGGAAGCCCATTATGGCCCATGATACATAATTTACACAGTAAAATTCCTAATATATATTATATCTAGACGATAGCACACTGTGTGTAATTTCCTTAAACACTCCCCTTTGTGCTGAGTCGGAGATAGAATGGTACATGTCTTGTTGCCTCATTAAAATCTTGTCAAGTAACAAAAACCCTGTGGAAAAAATAACCTTGATCAAAGGAAAAAGAGTACAACATTATGACAATCCTGTTAGACTTCCTTCATTGAGTCTATATTCTCATTTGATCCTTACTTCAATCAATAGAGTCTTCACGTATCGTTACCTCGTTAAAAACCTTACCAAGTAACAAAACACAGTGGAAAAAATAAATCTTGGTTTAAGAAAAAGAGTATAACGTAACGTCATGTGGATGTTAGACTCCCCCTCAAGTCTATACCTCCCCCTGATATTTACATTAATTAAGAAATTTAAAAAGCTTATGCATGTATCGTTGCCTCGTTAAAAACCTTACCAAGTAACAAAACCCAGTGGAAAAAAATAAACCTTGGTTTAAGGAAAATAGTACAACGTATGTGTGAAAATTTCATCATATTTCACACATTCCCTTGATCATTACTTCGATCATGAGAGTTGAAAAAGCCTAAGCACCCTTATATTTTTCACATGCTTTTCAAATATGGCATCAGAAAAAAATTTGGTGAACTAGTTTGTTATATTCTCCTTAGAGCTTTGTGTGGCCAGAGAGATACCCAACATTAACAAAATCAATCAAGATTTTGTTTGGGATTTCAATGTAGGGGGTGGCCATTTTAGCATCATCATTTACTTTAGATGTTACTGTCGTATACACTTTTTCCTCTCTGTAGGGAAAGAATAATTTCAATCCAATGGTTCTTTTTAGGTGTTCAATTATGATGCGTTGGCGCTAAGCTAAATCTAGCTAACAAGTTCAATGCGAATATTATGTCTAGTCGAGTATTTTGTATTAAGTGCAATAATGCGCATATTGCATTTAGGTAGAAAGTTTCATCTCCTATATCCCAAGATATTTTCGTTATCTTACTTTGTACGAAATTGATCTTTCCTTTGATCTAAATTTCGACCGACCATGGGAGTGCTAGTAGAATGCGTTTTGTCCAAGTTAAATTGCCTGATTATCTTTTGAACGTACGCAGACTAGTGGATTAGTATTCCACAAGCTCGATATTCTAGATTAAGATCTAAACAAAAATTCGAGCTTTCCCAAGATTCTTTATCTTAAATTTGGATTTCAAGTAACTTGCGGTTTCTCTTATTTCATCAAGAGTACCTATTATGTTCATATCATCAACATATACAGCTACAATTACGAATTCGGAACTTGTTTTCTTTATGAATACGCATGGGCATAATTCATCGTTCTTATATCCCTTCCCAATCAAGTAGTCACTTAGACGGGTATACCACATCCGTCCGAATTGTTTTAATCTGTAAAGTGAGCGTTTCAACCTAATTGCAAACGCACTCCGTGGTTTAGAGTCACTTGACTTGGGTAATGAAAGGCCATCAGGCACTTTCGTATATATCTCTGAATCAAGATCCCCTTAGAGATATGCAGTAACCACATCCATGAGCTGCATTTTCAGTCATTCGAAAACTACCAAACTAACTAGGTAGCGAAATGTTATAATGTTTAAGCAATTCCAAAGCAGCTGTGTGGAACCTTGCGCCACAAGGTGAGCCTTTCACTTCAGAACCTCTTTTTTCTCATTTACGCTTTATGGCAAATAATTATTTATGTCCTACAGGCTTTACACTTGGCGCGGTTAGCACTACCGAACCAAATACCTGTCTTTTTGCCAGAGAATCTTATTCTATCTGGATTGCTTATTTTCATTTAGGCCAATTTTTCCCTTTGTTGACATTTTGCAACAAAACGATGTTTAATATCATCGTGCTCTTTGATTCCTTGAGCAACAGTGTATCATTAATGCATCCATTAATTCATATGCCATCCCTTAACCTATTGAGATTTGTTTATTCTCTGGAATCATTATAACTTCGGGGCGTCCCCCAGTATTGATTCATGGACATAAGCATAATCAGAGATAATCTCATAAAAGGGACTTTTACATTAATGATTAATTGATTAATTTGTGCCTTACTCCACCTCTTGTTTGGTGTGAGTGTTTGTCGAACCAAATGGCCTCCTTTTATTCCTTTTAAGGAGCCATGGCCTCAACCACACCTCCACTAAGTGTAGTTGCATCGTCTCTTTCTGCGACACTGTGCCCTTGTTTGGGACTTATAACCTTACAGGCATATTGCAGCTAGTATGTTTGATGTCGTCACTTTTCGATATCAATAAATGTATCAGGCATCGAATCTGTTACATTTTCAAGATCGATTATTCTTTTTCACTTTACTATACATTGTGATGTGCGTGGGGATTAAGATGAGACAGAGTGGGGACCACAACAATTCATGTCGTTCCCTTGAAAATATCTTTTTCTATCTCTCCCTAACGACAGGAAGACTGTCTCATCAAAGTGACAATCCGCAATTCTTAGTGGTAATGAGATCACCTGACAAGGATTCCAAATAACGAATTATCGTGAAGAATTCATATCCAACGTTAATACTTAATTGTTTCAGCGAGCCCAGTTTGGTGCGCTGTGGGGGCGCAATCGGCACATATGCATAAAATACCAGGCTAATATCTAGTTACCAACTGGTACACACATAAGTTGTCTAATATTGGACATTGAAACAAATAAGTAAAGCTGCATACAATATTGCATAAATCTCGGGCATACATAGGCAATACAGTGCGCATAACCAATGCCCTATCTACCATCTATATCCTTTTGATGGTTACTTGTTGTGAGACCTTTTTGCGTATGCACATGAGAAACGGGGTTCTTTACTTCGATTTTATGCAATGATCATCAAGTACTTTTGATGTAAACCCTCCAACTTTATCGAGTCTTATAGACATGGTACAGTAATCAGGGTGGTGAGCCCTTAAGCGTATAATATGTGCTAAGAGGTATGTAAATGCAGCATTTCTTATAGACGATTATTCGACATGTGACCAAAATATCGAATTATCCACTAGATCCATAAAGTACTTTGAATGGTTCCTCACTCTGGATGGATTTATCTACAAATATATTGTAAGAATGGCATATTTTATTTTGTATCTTTAGCATAAGAAGGTCTTGATCTTATTTTATCTAAAGAGCAGACTTTGAAAAATAGAGTGTCGTTCCTTTGACATGGTCAATTAGGCATAATGGGAAGGGGGATATGGCTTTCAATACTTCGAAAATCAAGAATTACTTTTGAGCATTACTAATATCAACACGTTACAATGTGTTGAAGTTTTGTCCCATTTATTTTGCCACTCAAAAGAAGGGATATCCGTGTAAATACTTTAACGCATGGATTATCATGACTAAGGTGCACTAGGCAAACATGCCAAAGCATGTATGAGTTTATGTCCCACGGTACATTATTATTGACATCATAGGATTTGATAATCCTTATCTTAGTGGGGTACATTCCACTATAATGACTCATAAGTTTCTTTAAAATGCGTTTCTTTACACTTTTGTTTAGAAGTAAAATAAATATATTTTTGTTCCATTCTTACATTTTGTTTTTGTATAATTACTGTTGGTATGAATATCATTAACAAAGTTCGGGTCGCTCTGTGTGCATATAGAGCGTATGTGGCTGTAAACACTATTTTAGTAACAAAATGGTTGAGCAGTTCTTTGCTCTTATGATGATTTAATCATCATAGTCACATATGTATTATAGGTTATTAATTGCCAATTTCATTGTATGGCTATAATGTTTTCACTATTAACCAATTATTAAAGTTATCATCGATTCATTTTTATAGTAATGAAATCGAATATAAATTTCGAACTATGTAGTAATAAAATAAACAAATTCAATTACTTTAGAATAGAATTCGAATAAAACTAACAGTAATCAATCCAGTATCTTGTTTAGAAATCTAATCCATCAAAACAACATAAACTTTAAGACAAAACCATAGTCTAATTAAAAATTAGGCAATATGCCTGTTCAACTACTTTTGAAAAAATAAAGTGAATAAAGTAGATCAGTCAAAATTGGGTGCATCCATTGACTAAGCAAAGCCCTTCTTGCCACTAATGTCTGTGATTGTGAAGTTGACATAAGCGTCATTATCTTCTTCGTTCATAAAGTGAGATTCTTGTTCTTTAGATTCTCGATATCTCTTATAACTGGCTGCTACTTTATCATTTGCATGGCAGTTCTTGTACCAATGCCCAGCAAATCCACACCTATAACATGGCTCGTCGCCAACTCTTTCATTTTTGACCAGAGAATTGTTAGGTGCATTTTTCACCTTGTTTTCTTGACCACTAGGTTCAATATTATTATTTCTTCTCCATACTTTGAAAGAGCCTCCACGACCCGTACCACGTTGTGCCTTGTGCCACTTGGGTAGAGATCAACACGTCTAACCCCCTTGCATTGGGGTTCTTTCCACTGTTTATCTTACCGTAGTTAACCTCAGGAATGTTCTTTGTCCCGACGGGCCTGACATTGTTATTTAAAAGAACCTCATTATGCCTTTCAGCCACTTGCAGTAGGTTGATCAGCTTATTGAATGTTGTGATTCTTTTGTTATCATACTCGAGTCTATACTGGTTTGCTAGTATAAGTGTTGAAGTAAGAAAAGTGAAAAGTGTCTTCTGAATCATATCATCTTCTGTGAGATCCTTTCCACAGAAGTTAAGACGTGCCTTTAGGCGCAGCATGTCCTTGTTGAAGTCATTAACCCTTTTATAATCAAGCAAGCGGATTTCATTCCACTGAACGGTTAGTTCTGGGAGCAAAGTGTCATGAATGTTCCCAAAACGTCCCTTAAGGGCATCCCATAGTTCTTTAGGTGTCTTCAACTGAAGGTATTCCCAACGTAAGCTGGGGTCAATATGTTTCCTTAGAAACATTAATGCATTTGCTTTCACCTTATCAGACGGTCCATTGTTTGTGGGGTCTTTGGGGTTAGTAAGTGTAGCCGAGTATTCTTTAGCCACAAAAGCGATTTTTACATCAGAAACTCACCGATGGTACTCAAGTCCTTTTGAGTCCAAAATGTCAAATTCGGGTCGAGTTGGGTCGGCCATCTTAAAAAACATAAAAATAAAAATAAAATATTGCACAGTTATGAGTACATCCATATTAATTATGTTTTAGGAATATGAATTAGATTTCAAAACCAAGATTCATAATGGTCACATTTTCGATACTGTATGAAAATACTTTATCATAGTGATTATAATGCGCATGAATTTTCATTATCATGACAACTGTTGAATTTATGACATGCTAAATAAAACATTTAAGAATATAGGTAATATTCTAATTTTCTTAGCATGTTGATTTACCACAACTATAGCAATTATAAATTTAATTAGTCCATCTAAATATATATATAGAATAAAATATCTAATACTATACAAACAAAATGTGCAATACTATGCAAATAAAGTGTCTAAAAAAAATATTTCCCACAAACAACAATTATTTAAACAGAATATCATACAATGAAATTTTAAATTAACAATGTCGGAAAAATTTTAAAACTTCTTTGACAAAGTAATGAAGGCCAGGGAGACACTGAAAAAAAAAAAGAAAGATATGTAGCGTGAAGGTTTCCTCTACCGCTCCTCCATATATATACATTATATAAACATACATATATATGCAATCAATCGGCACATAATATTTTAAACCAAAATAAAATAAAACAAAATATGTATAGATATTGAAACAAAGTAGTACTAATTAGTAGCAACAATATTCGAACAAAGCAAATTACACATATATAAGTAGAACTATTTAGCCACATTATAATATTTTAGTCCATAAATACATAATAGTAATCCTTGACTATATAAATAATTTATATATATAAGAAACCAAAACATAATATCACACACATATATATAAAATTAATCGGCAGTTTGTTTTTCTAAAAAAAATCGTGTACACCATGGGGCACTTAATAGTAACCCAAAATCAATCATAAGGAATAGATTGATAATTACATAAACACATATAGGTATTATGCATAAAAACAATCGGTACATATATATATATATATATATAATCAAACCCTTATATATGAATATATATTAAACAAGGCAAAATCTTCTGCGACAACTGTGGGCTGTGGCAATGGTAAAAGCTTTATATATATATATAATCGATGGGCAATTAAGACCAAATGTTACTGGGCAAACAAACCACACATATATACTTATACCTTTACACATATGATCTCTCTCTGTCTCACTATATATATTATACTCAGGATTTTAACCAACGGATGAAGAGTTTTAATTCACCAAACATAAGAGATATATATATATATATATATCTAAACACAATTAAAAACGGAGAAAGAACAGAATTAAATAAACTGATCCAGCGGCTCTTAATTATTGTATTAATACAAACATATGTTTAAGAATTAATGGCTAATTAAATGGTATAAAGGAAAGGAACCTGGTACGTAGAAAGAAAGAAAACCCAAGCAGGAATTTTTGCAGATGATTCTTCTTCTTGCTTGCTTAGAGTCGAAAGCACTGCGGTGGCTAGAGTTTTATTAGGGTTAGGGTTATTAGCTCTGAGCGTGCTGATAACGTGTTATAGGGATAACTCTACTCAATTCTTCATTAGATGAGCCCTTTAAATAGGGTACAAATACAATAGTAAATAGGGTTTACAAGGAAGCCCATTATGGCCCATGATACATAATTTACACAGTAAAATCCCTAATACATATTCTATCTAGACGATAGCACACTATGTGTAATTTCCTTAAACATATATAGGAATTAGTTGCATCTTTTAATGAATAACTAGTGGAAACTGGAAAATTGTAATTGAAAATTGTAATTTTACTCCTTTTAGTATCCTGTTTATTTTAGGGAGTTCTTAAATAAATCTACACAATTTGTCTTCTTACCCCAATAAGAGAATACTTTTTTTTAACCCCACTTATTTTAAAAAAAAACTTTCAATTCACCCTAATGGTGGGATTAGTTTACTTAATGCACTATTGGGACGTTTATTTTGTCGTTGCTAAAACTAAAACATGAAAATCTTATATAAATCCATAAAAATATTTTTTTATCGAAAACATTCAACCTACTCCATCTTTTTTATGCACACTAACAACATACCACCTCTTTTTTAAAAGTCAAATAATAAATTTATTTTTTATTGCACATCCACAAAATTCATTAATAACCTCACAAAATTCCTAATTAGAGATAGGGTCAAGCCCATAAGTGACAATTTCAAAAACAGTAAAGTGTAAATTTAAAAAATAAAAATAGCAACAACAATAGTTTTAGACTTTTAGGCGACCAACCGTTTAAAATAAAATACCTGATCAAAGTAAAAATTAATTACTTAACACAAGATAATTATCCTGACCGTTTTCACTAGCAAATAATAAAATTTCAATATTCATAATACTACTGTCTCCTATACGGCTGTATCTAATGAATTGTAAAAATAAAATAGTTTTTATAAAAATAAATCATTTATTAAAATATTTTGGAACTAGAGTTGTAGAATTATTTGTTGTAAAGAATGGACCTTTTTAATTTTAAAAAATTTAAATGAGTGAGAAGATAAATTAGTGGCAATTTTTTCAAGTACAGAAATTGGGGTGAGAAGAAAAAATCTTACGCTATTTTTTAGGTTAAGATTGATGTAATACTTACTTTTGTTATGGTGGGAAGACGGATTATGCGGGTGTGTTTAAGAACACCCTTATTTTAAGACCATTATGTAGCTTAGATGTTAAATTTTGTAACTGATTGTATATATATATACTAGCGTGTTAAGCCGTGCGATGCACGGGCGTTTTTTTTTATCAAACATTTAAATGTTTGATAAAAATATTTATAAAGTATATAAATATATTGGGTCTACTTTTGCATATATGAATAAGTTAAATTTCAAGCAAACTAATAATTTATCAATTCAAAATGATTATTATTCTTTTTCCTATGAACGACATAAAATATCATCCTAATTGTAGAAGCTAAGTGAAATATTTACATAATTTTTAAACAACATGTTTGTCTTACATATACAATAAATGGATATATATATATATATATATATAAATTTGACCCTACAAAATGCAAGAAAACAAACATGCAAAGAATAAATTATATTGCCTTCAATATTCCTAGTCACACTTTATAAATGAAAATATATATTTTTTAAAATTTAGGTCTAAAAAATAATTTTAGTATTTAGTGATTTAGATATATTGTTTTATATATATGAGTACATACAAAACTTTATAAAATGTGAATTTCTAACACAATAAAACATGCATGTACCATATTTATGAACAACGAAAATTATGTATAATTGAAATCATTGTTAAAAAAATCATTGTGAAATAAACATGCATATTAGTTGTGAAAAAATCATGTGAAAAAATGTAACTTATCAACAATGAACATTGTAACAAACGAAAAAAATGAAAAGTGAGAAACAATAAAAGTGTAATTGAAAATGGTAAAGAGAGGCAGCTAGTTTTTAATCCACTCTCTCTGTAAATTCTTGGGGAAAAACATAAGAGAATGCACAGGATGGATCAAAGATATTAAGAAAATATATGTATATATATACTCATATTATATTGTTTAAGGATAATTGAGAGTATGAAACGGTAATATAATTATGGGGTTAATAAAGTAGGAAAATGAAACGGTAACATGCTGAGAATTAGAATTAATGGTTTCTTGAGACACACAATTATTTATATATATTAATTAGATTAAATGGGTTTCAAATGCATTAACTATCTTGAAAGCTCCATCAATGCTCATACTTTCTCGTAATACTATAATAGTATATATAGATGTCCAATTAGATCTTTTTAATTAAAAAAAGAAGTTTTAAAAAGTAGAAATACCAAAAAAGTATAGAATAAAGAATCCAAAAAGAGAAAGACCAAATGGGCGGGAAAATTTTTGGGAGCTGTTTTGATTTAATATAGATATATAGATTAGCGGTAACCCATGTCTATTGTGTATTTTGTACTTGTGAGGTTATGGCGCGCACTATTAAAACCAAATTATTTGTGGCAATGACAATTTTTTAGATTCAGAATTGACATGAGAAGAGTCTCACATTCTTGGCACACCATATTTTGTCAAGTTTATGCATTCAAATTTTACAAAAGTCATATACTGGAAATTGGATATTGAGCTTGAGATTTCTTTGATTTCAGGTCAAGAAGGCAGTAGCATTTGAGGAGGCCGATGTTGACAATCACACACTTGATTTAGTTATATCTTTTGGTGGTGTCTATTGTTGTTTCTTTCAATTTGGTTTAAAATTGTTGACAGAAGGAAGAATTAATTTATGGGCCATTAGTGCTTCTGATTATTTTCTGGTGATAACACACTACACCAAAACTCGATAACTGGCACGGTCCTACTCCGTGCCTGACCAACTTTAGCACGGCTCCGAGCCGTGCCAAATAAGGCCGTACCGATTTATTTAACACGGCTTAACACCGTGCTTAATTCATACATTTTCTTGGTCAAAGGGTACCAATTTCACCAAATTTGATACCACTATAGCACGGATAGTTACCGTGCCAATATTATGACACGTGTCATCTCGATAACTTTCCACGTGTCATCATAGCAATGATATAATGATATCGTTGGTGGCACTGCGTAGGCACCCTTTTGGAACGGTTTAGGCACTACATAGGCACCCTTTTGGAACTATTTTGGCACTGCAAAGGCACCATTTTGCCACAGTTATAGCACTGCCGACAATCTAGACACTAATTAAATATAGAACGGTTTTGGCACGGTTTTTAGCCGTGCCAAAATGACTACTAAATTATGCTGCTACTGCCTGTTTTTTTGGTTTCCAGCTTTTCCCTGTTGTATTTGCTTTTAATTTTTTCCCCCTGTTGCCTAGTTCAACCATCTAACAAAAAACCATACAAAATACAATTGCTTCACAATAAATACAGTCACACCCAATTAAATTCAAAAAAACCACAATAAATACAAATACATCACAATATAACTAAGCAAGGAAGAATATTATATTAACTTCACAAAACAAAGTCATTTGATGAGATTATGTCTTCCTAAATTACAAGTTTCTACTAGATTGCATAATATTGAGGTTTACATTTGATAGCAAGCTAAGGACCAAAAAAACCCAAACATTAGTTTAAGACAAAAAAACCTCCAAATGTTTTTCCACCATTCGTTAGCAACCTCCCCTTGCTACTTAGTATATGCAAGTAGATATCCCAAAAAATATATATTAGCACCCCCAAACTTTAATTGAAGGCAAAAAGAACCCTAAACTTTTAAGTACTCCAAGCTTCCACCATTAGTTAGCAATCACCCTTTGCTACTTTAATATATATACACCTGTACAAGGTAATATAAAAAAAAACAATATATTAGAATGCTAAAACTACTTTATAAAAAACTAGAATTTTAATGAAAGCAATGTTGAGATAAGTTAAACTAAATTTATATTAAGTAAACATAAATAAATCACAAGAGTTGAGAGCACTTACTAATGCATCTAATCATCAATGCAAGGAAGAAAGTCATCGTGCCAATACATAATCCCACCAACACCTACATCTTCCAATGTGGTAGCACATCCTTGTTGTCCACCCCACAATGAATGGTTAGGCATTACTATTTTATCAAGTACAACTTTAACTTCCCTAAGTTTCAATTTATGGCCATGCACCTCGGTGACGGCCCCAATATTCAATTTCCTACCACGCCCGACAATTTCACCCTTGTAAGAAAGTATGTTGCAATTTATCTCATCGTCTCCAACTTGAGATTGAGTTGTTAAGCGAGTATGAGGGACAGTTAAAGGATTTTCAAAAGTAGGAGTTTCGGTTGTACGTGAATTTTCAAAATTGTGTCCAACACTCACAAATTTTCCACTTTTAAAGTCTTCAATAAATTGTGTGAATGCTGACTTCATTCGCTCCACTTCTTCCGTAAGGTTGTCCACTTTCGCCTCGCAACCATTATCTTTCATGCTAACTTCGGCAAGCATTTCATAAAATAGAATTTATGAAAAACTATTACAAATTTAAAAAATATCCATTATGTACTTTGTTTGAAAAAAAAAATAATAATAGAATTATTAAGTTATTGAATATTAGTTATCAAAAGGTTTAATTGTTATGCTTTCAAAAATGAAAATAGTATATTTAAAATATAATATAACATATAAAATTTTCAAAATAATAATTCATAAGAGTCAAAATAGAATTATTTTGAGAAAAATGGGATCTAGGTACAACACATAATTTTCATTCAAATTTCAAAAATCTTCATCAAAAGTAAAAAAATAAAAAATAATTTATTTAATTTCAAAATTTTGTTTTTTAAAAAAATTGGATTGAATTTTAATTTTTTTTCAAAAAGTTTACAAAACTATGGCGGGAAGTTTAAAATAATTCAAAATTCACTTTTCAAATGGGTGGGAGATTTGGTCAAAGGGTTGGAGAGAGAAGATGCAGATAGGTACAGTTTTGCCACTGTAATGAGCAGTACCAAATAAGTACGGCCTTTATCCGTTCCAAAAGCGTTGCAAGGACTACCAAAATTTGGCACGGTAAAAGGCCGTGCCAAATTTGCGTGCCAGTTAGCGAGAAATGGTGTAGTGACATGATTGAATATTGTTACGGAGGCGGAGGGTTTTTAGGACTTAAAGAAGCTAAAACCACTAGAGCTCCCCTCCCGATGCATTTTATCAAAGAAAAGGTAGCCATGTACCATTTGTTGGTAAATGTTCTTGATGAGTGAATTTGTTGCTATTTTGCTGTGTAGTTAGTTTACTTGTCCTTTTTTTTTCCTCTCTTTATTCTCCTTCCATTATGTAGGTGGTTGTTCCGGTTTCTTAACCTTTTCATGGGGTAAGAAACTAGAGAAATTTGGGTTTTGTTGTTCGTTACTTTACTTTTTATGGGTTGTGTCACGATCGAGTATGTATAATCAATGTACAATAGTTCACCATTGTAAATAAGTTTTATTCTTGACCTTTAATTATCCCAAAGTTGGTGTTTCTTTTAAAAAAATGCCAGAGTCAAAAGTGAGACAGCCAGAGAACTAAGGTCAATCTAAGGTTCCATTTCATTTTTATGATTATTGCTCAATTTTTCGATTTATGCTTCTTACAGTCAATATCTTCTTCACGCATGCTATATATCATTTTGAGCCAAGCATACAGAATATTATACTGGGTGATGCAGAGCACGTTTGGCTGTTGTGCTTGCAACATTCAAAAGATATCGCGCTCTTGTACCGTTTTATACTTGGATCTTCCAATCCAAAACTAATTGGCGATGATGCATTTTTATCTTTGATTGGACTTTGAACTTTTGATAGATGCTTTCGTATGTTTGTTCCTGTAGATAATTGCTTCGCAAAGTGATTTTGTTTTAGCCCTTATGCCTTTGGTTTGGTGGAATTTTTATTGGAGATCTAATTTACCACAACTTACATTCTCTCTTATATGGATATAGATTTTCCTCCTGCAATAATTTTGGCTTACTTTTGTTCAGGTTTCAAGTACAAAAGGATTAATTTGGAACTCTGAGGATCGCCAAAAATGTATTGGAGTCAATTGATGGTTTTCTTCTGAAGATTTGAATTTGAATCTTGATAGATTCGATAAATCACTTTGTGAAAAATGATAATTGAGTTTGTTGAGCTTAGAAACAAATCGAGATTATTGGAATTTGAGATTGGTAAGTTCGTTGTAACAGTTATTTATGCTTATTTCCGTAAAAATGAAATCTGGCATATATTTGGAGGTTGGTTTGAATATTTAAATGTAATAGATTTTTGGATTTTAAGCTTGGATTTGTGACATTTGTGGATGTATATACAAATATATACTTTTAAAATGCGTATATATAAGTTTGGTAGGTATAAACCTCGGGATATAAAGACACCATACAACAACTGTTTGGTTAAAGTCATTGTTTGTTCCTGAAATTCTAATTGGTAATTTCACATTAAATTTTAAACCTTATCAACCTATCAACCTTATAAACCTTATAAAAAATAGATTTTGTTTTAATTGAATCTTGTTTACAATTCGCCAAATCGGAATCTTATTTACAAGAGGCCTGAGTTTCGCAAACTGTGTGGAGAAGACCGTTATTGAGTTGTTTCGGCAAGGCCGATAGTCCGAAATTGGAGACTTTAAGATTATTAAATTCGTCAAATCGGAATATTTGTCTTCTCTTCTTTCTCTCTTCATTTTCCTTTTTTTTTAAATACAAATTTCTTTTATAATATTTTTGAGTAAATTACGCAAATGGTCCCTAAACGTTGATATTATCCCACTTTGGCTCCCAACTATTGAAATGACAATTTTGCCCTTAATTTTGTCCAAGTTAACGCCTAAATTGGACGAAATGGCTAATTTGAAACTCGGTAAATAGCTCAAGTATTTAAATGCGACAAATTTTTGTTTGAGGGCTAAAGTGGAACAATGTCAATAGTTTAGGGGCCATTTGCGTAATTTACTCACTATGCTTTGGTAGGAAGCCGAAAATGATGTAAGAAGCAATAAGGCCTCATCTTTTTCCTCAATTTTAACATAAGCTTTCTTAAGTTGACCAACAAGCCAATGTAATTTATTCATGTGGTCCATGAAGTTACCGCTCTCCCCCATCTTCAAGCGAGAATGGTCCTGCTTAAGATTAAGCTTAATTTGTTAGGAGATTTTTGCACATATACATACATACATACATACATATATATATATATATATCTTCTTTAGTTTATAGCTTCGGCACTGTATCATCATCGATGAAGTTGTTGATGATATTATAACCAATATATTATCGGATCATGCTCAGGCACTTTGACTATATATCCTCCGATCCCAATCATCGTTACTCATCTTCTTTGGCTTGCCACTTGTTCCTTTCAATGCCCTTGCCAATCCTTGTTGGACAAGGAGATCTTTCACTCTTGTTTGCCAAAGAGTGAGTCCCTCCTTTCCATCATATCTATCTGTCACGTACTGAATTACAATACTCCTCGCCATTGTAAAAAGAAATTTTGTTGAAATTGAACAACTCCCATGTTATGGGTAAAAATTCTATGTACAATCTTTTAATCAAACACCTTGTGCGAACCTTGAATGTTTTGATACTAGTTGTTGGGATCTATGCTGATATAACTTCGACATCACAATTTTACCAATTGGAATAATACTGCTACCAAGCCATACCCACTATGAATGCTACGTCTATATGATGGAACAAGTACAAATAACTACTATGAAAGAGATACGAAGAATTATGTGGTATCAGCTAATCGCCGCTAATTTACAGAGAGTTTGATTTCACTATTAATATAATAACGGTACAACATAAGGAATACAAGATATACACTCTTTTACCCTTAGCCCAGTTACACCCAATCTCGCTCTAGGAAATCAAAATTTATAATATAAACTTTGACAAAATAAACTCTCATGAAATAATCTCTCAACACAATATTTTTAAAGTTTCTTTCTCTCCTCATTATTTTCTTGGCACGTTTAAACTCTCATGCTCTATTTCTATTTGTACATGTTGCATGCACAACTGAAACTGCCTGAAGCATTCATAAAAAAAGCTTGGAGGTTAATGAGTAAAATTGTATGGTAGCTTAATTACAAAGGCAACCCAAAATTTTTCACTTTTCTAACAGCAAGAACTTGTTACAAAGAAACAAGTAGGGCTATTAAAGTTGCATGTAAACGTGTGTGTATGTAACCTCAAATTCGTTCGAAGAGCAAAACATTATAATGACATACTGTTAGCGCGCAAAGAAATCCACTGCAAAAATCAAGATTCAATCTAAACATAAGCAAATATAAGGTTGATTGGTGATGGTTACCTTATTTATGTGGTTTATTACAATTTCTTAATGAAAAAAATTAAAATTTCAATTCAAGCTACCCCTATAGCGGGGAAAAAAATGTACTATTGCTAGCACCCTAGCCCACCGTTTCACAACCCAATGGACATCTCTAATTTTCAAAAGTTCAATACACAGCTCATAACAGTTAGTAAAAGGTATAACCGGAATGAAGTAACCCTAAACTTTGTAAGAAGTGATTAAGGTTAATTTGCGATTGCTTCTAATTAAGGTTTGAATTGGCCAGGATAGTTAATTTGCCTTTTGTTTGGTTGATTGAAATGTGACATAGACTCAATTTAATTCTGTCTGATTAAATCAATTCACTATTGTTTTATTTAATCAAAATTATAAAACTTTTGTGCATGCAATATATTTAGCCATACCAAACAAGTTGTACAATGAAAATTAAAAAAATTGGAGTTCTTTTATCTTTCAAAGGGAAAAATCAACTTTGATTATCTTTTTAAACTACCTAAAATACACATATGAGAGCAAATCAAACGAGTCATTACCTCAAAAAAAAAAATAATAATAATTGAGGTTTTGCACTAATTCAGTCCATCCCATCAAAACAGTCTTGGTCTGTGCCAGCCCAACATCCATCTTTTAAAATCTACAAAAAAAAAAAAAAAATACAAGAGAATGAAATTAATCTTTGCGCTAGAGTTAGTTTATTCCTACGAACTAAACCATAAAAGAAATAATTGCAGATTTTAAAACAAAATTTGCATATACATAATCCAGTGAAAGACTTCCCCCCACCCAGACCTGACCCGACCCGAATCGACCTAAATATTTTCATTTTGTATGCAAAAAAGAATAAAGTTGGTATTATAGTACGGTTTAAATTCAGGGATTTACTTTAGATGGAAAAAGGGGAAGAAAAAAAGGGAAGCTTGAAATTTGTAAGCATTACTGGTACCATGAACAATATATATACATATATATTGTCTTTTAGAAAGTTTTTATTCTATTTTATTGCACCGACAAAAAATTGAACACTAATTATGCCAGCCAATGTACCATTGTGATACAAGGCCATTTATTTTTTTCTGAAAGTTAATTTGAATTGAAAGCATATAAGACGCATGTGTACCTTCATATGTTACGTGGGACCCAAATACTTGTTGAAACCAACTCTTTGTTGTTGCTGTTTTTGTAAAAAAAGGGAGCATATAATGATGGCAGAGAAGGAAGGCTTGTGGGCTCATAAACTGATAGTTTGACAAATCTCCACCAATGAGTTCTTCTATGTTGTTATGATGATGAGTGTTTGCTTTCATATCTTCTTCTTCTTCACCACCCCATACAAGGTTTATACCAAACTCTTTCACCTCTAAACCCTCACTAGTAATTACCGAAATATCAACTTCATCGCCACTTTCCAAATGATTCCCAAACTTCCAATGGCTTAACCATACAAATTCTTCTTCTTCATTCTCTTCTCCTGGGATTGCTATAGCTACAGGGGTGTATATCCACTTGAGATCCTTGGTCTTATTATAAATCTTTGTAAATAATAGATTAGGATGTCCAATTTCATCAATGTTTGAGAGTGTGTACACACAGTAAACATTCAGTCCTGGAATCCTAAGACCAGAAGGATGTGAAGGTACAACAAAGGATACTAATACTGATGATGAACCCATGTTATTATTTCTATCACAACACCAACTTGGAATATCCTCCCCTCGAACAAATGTGCTGAATATACCAAATTCATATAATCCCTGTACCCACGTGATAATTGATTAATTAATTAATTTTAAGGATTCATTATACAGTCAATATATATATATATATATATATGTATGTATGTATGTATATAGAGAGAGACAAAGAGAGATAGTGCACCTGACGTTTGTTTTCCTCAATCCCAACCTCAAGGCTGCTTGAAAGTGTTCCAAAATTTTAAGCTGAGCCCCGTTCTAATTAATTCAATACCACGTAAGCCTAAATTATCGAATATTTCTTTATTAACTTTGTCCATCGATTCCAACTTGAACATACCTTGAACCTCTCTTAGTTTTACACAACCAACTGAATAAATGCAAGGTGTAGTTATTAAAGCTACCTGATATGTTACACTTTCCAATGATCTACACCCATCAACTCGCAGAGTTTCTACATTTGGCAGGCCTGAAATTGAATGGAGTTTTTTACATGAACTTAACACGAGTGTTGAAAGCTGACGAAGACTACCAACGCATCGTGGCAGGTTAAGAAAAAGATTGTAGCTTAAATCTAACTCCTTCAACATGGATAGGTTACTAAAATCCAAGGGAAAATCATCATCTGATAAGTTACAATTTTGAAGACTAAGGCTTATTAAAGAGCGTGGCAAAGAAACACATATACATCGTGGGCTTTTCAATATTGGTTTTGACAACCATGGCTGAAACAATGAATGCCATAATTTGACAGGATCTCTGCAAGTAGAGGTCAATGCATTTATGGTTACTCCATTAGCATTAAGCACTTTTAAGGACTCAACACTTGTCAAATCCATTAGAAACTCACGAATATTTGAGCAGCCATCGAGTAATAATGTTTGAAGAGATTTTAGCATGCCAATGTTTGGAAACTTCCTTAGACTTTTGCAATTTTCTAGATTCAGTAAAGCAAGCCTCTTTAGGTTTCCAATGGTATTACAAACCTCGACCAAACTAATACAACCTTCGAGGATCAATCTCTCAAGATTGTGGAGTCCTGTGAAGTTGGGTGTTTTGACAAGCCTTTGACAATGACTAAGATTAAGGATCTTCAATGATAAAAGAACCTGTAATACCAAGAAAAATTCCAAAGTTATTGTTGGTTAAAATAAGGAATGAATATAACCACCATAAGAGAAAAGTATTTGGTTATTACTAAATACCTTCTTTCCGGACCAAACATGTTCTAGTCTGCTGTAACTCATGTCAAGAGACACAAGATTTCCCAAAGGTAATTCAAAAGGTATAGATTTTAAAGGAAACCCATGCCAACACAACCATCTTAAACCTTCAGGGAAATAATCACAACATCCACTCAGTTTTGCGTAGTTGAGTTTCAAAAGTCTCAATTTCTCCATTCTTGAAAATGTATCATAGTTGAAATATACGTCACTTGATTGGTCTGAAGAGAGGATGTTGAAGTAGTGTCTTCTAAATGACTTGCCTTGATTTGATGGCAAGATCCTATTGCAAAATTCATCATATTGGAGTTTCTTCCCATGTCTAACATTAAAAGTGTCATCCTTGTACATTTGCATGTCAAGTACGAGACCTTCAATTATTTCTGTTCCCTAATATAAAAGAACAGATAAAATAAAATAAAGAGAGTATATAATTTATGAGCATGCAAGAGGGAAAAAAAGATGCTTTGTAATATATTAAGAATATTTCTTACCCTTTTTTCTTTCAACACTATAAAGGAATCCTTTGGACGCCACAATCTACTACGCCTCCAAGGCTCCTTAGGTGATTCTTGGTCAACTATCCACCATCCCATCTCTTGAAGCAATTGATGCATCATTATTTTGCCAGACCTTTCTATAGAAATGAGACATCTATCAATGAGGTTTTGAATTCCACACATTGTGAAGAAAGCACACTTATTCAATATTTCAATTATCTCGTCTTTGTTGTGTCCAACAAAGAAACAAGCAATATGCAGGAACAAGTTTTTGTCATGGTCATCATGCAATGAATCAAAGCTTATTTTAAGTACATTTAGAATTTTAAATTCCGGAATTTCTTCCATTTTTTCTAATGTATTTTTCCATACATCTATACTCTTCCCCGATAAAGAAGAAGCCAAAATTTCACAAGCCAAAGGAAGCCCTCCACAATGATATACCGCCCTTTCAGATTGTTCCTTATAACCTTCGTCGGGAAGTTCATTTCCAAAGGCATGCCAACAGAAGAGCTCCAATGATTCATAGAAGCTTAAATTATGGACTTGTATGAAGTGTATGAACTTCATGAGTCTTTAGCAACGACTTGTTCCTAGTTGTTATGATGATTTTACTCCCTGGATAAAACTCTCGCGTCCCAAGTAGTGCATCTAATTGTTTCACTTCATCAACATCATCTATAACAACAAGAACCCTTTTACAACATATTACTTCATTGATCTTAATAATACCCTCATCAACATTGTAAATTTCTTCTTTTTTCCCCTTTAGGAGATTTGAAAGAAGTTGTCGTTGTAAGTTAACTAAGCCATTGGAACGCTCAGACTCCTCTTTAACTGAAGCAAGAAAGCTACTTCCCTCGAATCTTTGAAAATTCAAATTATAAACATACTTTGCAATGGTGGTCTTTCCTATCCCACCCATACCACATATTACAAGTATGTCTTCACTTGATGATCTATCATGCACCCATGAATTAATGTTTTGGGCTCGAGAATGCATTCCAACTAAGTGACGAGCAACGTGTAAGACTCCACGGTTGAGTTTACTTTTGACCTCCTTGACAATTTCTTGGATGAACTTTGCTTCATGCCTAAAATTTTAACAATTAAATTAAAGGATTGTGTCACAATATAATATCTCATAAAGAAAAAAAGTAGAATAATGCATATATAACATATGCACCAATTTAGAAATCAACAAAAAAAAAAATGGAAATAACATATAATAT
The DNA here is from genome assembly GCA_021464415.1 of Lonicera japonica. NCBI lineage: Eukaryota > Viridiplantae > Streptophyta > Magnoliopsida > Dipsacales > Caprifoliaceae > Lonicera > Lonicera japonica. Next base: position 25,485 of record JAKCWG010000417.1, read on the forward strand.
ATCATGAAAATGTTTAGGCCATTGAGGATAAGGTTAAGCCTAATCGAAAATTAGTAAACTAATGATATTTCAAAAAAAATCACGTAAGCCAACATGCTTGACTGTCTTTCTCAAACAGTTAGAACAGAACCAGCAAATTTTACTAAAGGGGAGCAACCTTAGTTCTAAATTTCCTTCTTAATTAAAGGGGCTAAATTGCACTAGTAATATATTTTTTCTTTTCAAACTAAAGGGTGGAAAATAGCTAATAGAAGCATATTTTCTAATTTTGTAAAGATAATTCAATACTAAAACACAAAATTCTATAAATTAAAGGGGGTCAATTTTCCCGTTTATGCCTTACTCCCTCTGTCCCTGTCCAACGAGGAGAATTTTAGCATTTTAATTTTATTTGATCAAAAGTTGATAGCATCTACATATTTATTTACAATTTATTTAGGTAACAAAATTGTATTAATCTCAGTCATTTATGAGCAGCATGTTTGATTTTTTTAAGGGATGCCCTGGATTTGGTCCTACCAAACATGATAAATTAGATACAAGTTTGTCTTGTAACAATTTAAAAAATGTATATTCCTGATTCTAGTTAGCATTTGAGCTAGTGACTTCTTTTTAAAAATATATGTAGAAGACCAAAAATACCTTCCATGACATGTGTCTCTTGACATTTAGGGATGCGTTTGATACTTAAGTTGGAAAATCGAAAATTCAACTAATTTTAAGGGAAGCTGAAAAAGGATACAAGGATTTAGTCGATGTATTATTACTTTTTCGGTTTTTCTAGATCCAATTCTTAGGGAATGGGTGAAGAAAACTTTTCCAAAAAAGTAGGGGGCAGAAGATGGAGAACATCCCAACAAATCATTCTCTCTTCTTCCAACCTCTTATAAACTTAAGCATAAAAGATCAAAAAAATATAATGAACTTTACACATTTTTATAAAATGAGTAACATACTTTTTTTTCGACTATTTTAACAACAAACTTTCAATTTGTTTACATTTTTAGTAATATGTAATGATACCCATTTGTGTCACTTTTACCCATTTTGTCTTCTACTTTTTGGTCTTTTATCCTAAACTTAATTGTTTTTCAATTATTTATTTATTTTTCAACTTTCTTATCAAATAGTCACTTAAAAGAAAATGGGAAAACTAAGAAGACAAAAAGTTAAAAAAAAGGTACATAAAAGAGGAACTTACCCATTAGCTTGGTTACGTAAGACCATTCCTGCTAGGTTTGCAACTTCTCTAAGTGCTACCTTCCAACCTTTCACCTTTTCTATCCCTTCTTTCTTCTTTTCATCATCAATTTCGGCGTTTGTTAGTTCCTCTTCATATCTAGCAAACGCTTCTCTGCAACTTCCTTCTTGATTCCTAACATCGAATGGATCCACGTCATAGAAGACCGGCAAAACTGTATGATTACTGATCCTACTCCACTTGAGAATCATCACAACCTCGTCGAGACACCATTTAGAAAATGCATAGTTCTTTGACAACACAATAATCGAAATCCTTGAATGTTGGATCGCTTTGCGCAATTCCAACTCTAGCCTCTTTCCCCTCTCTATCTCATCATCGTCTCTAAATGTGCGAAGTCCGGCTTGAACGAGAGCAGTATATAGGTGATCGGTGAAAGTTTTGCGAGTATCCTCGCCGTGGAAACTCAAAAACACTTGGTAATTATATCTAACTGTTGACAAGGAGGTTTCTTGGTCTCTCACAATTGCCATTGGATAGAGTTAGCGTTGGGAAATGAATTTATTGAGTAATGTAGAGTCAATCAAAAGGCACAACTTTTGCTCTCCAAGGTGTTAATAGTGTATATAAAATAACCCCCTTTTGTACCCAAAAAATAAAAGTGTATATAAAATAGTAGGACTGATAACTATTACTTGAGTCCAATCACGTCTTCTCAAAATATCAAGGAAAGAAAGGGAAGTGATCGAATGGACAATAATGATTCAAGGGGTTCATGAGAGAAGAGGTGTGCAATAATTTTTTTCTTCTTAAAAATTTGCATTCACATTTCCCTTAACCAAACAAATTAAAAGCGGGTTGGCTTTTCGTATAGTTGCTTCATTGCTTTCGCGGCAATTTTATATCAACAAATAATAATGTGATCAGGTAGTTAAATTCATGGCTATTTTTACCAAAAGAAAAAAAAAATATTTGTATGTGGCTAAAAATTAACTGGGCCCAATTTGAAGAGAATCATCATAGTAATATTCATTGGCAATTAGAAATTAAAGATAATTAAGATGGATAGTAATAACCAGTAATAACACAGTAGATAGAAAATAGAAGGAAGGCCATATTTGTTTAAGGGAAGATTTGACTTTAATTCTCAGTCCAACAGTACATCCTCTTTGGACGTGTGTGTACAATATATATTGAATTAAAAGCTCAAATGGACAGTACAATTATAGAGAGATTATGGTTTTGGCTAGAGGAAGAAGGAGAATGTGTGGGTGCGAGTGTAGAATGGAGATAATTAATTCATTAACTATAGGATTTTCCTTCATATTTATATATACTAGAGTATACCCGTACTATTTGATGGGGTATAATGAATACAAGTTATCGGCAATGATTTAAGAGCAGTACACATTAATTATTCCGCAAGCATGGCAATTTACATAAGAAAATTTTGGTTGATTTTCGTGCAGATTATAACAATGCAAATTTAAATATAAAATTTTTGGTGCATTCCATTTACTTACTTACGCGTAGAAGAAATGAATTTCAAATATTTATTTTTTTGGTAATTTTTCATAGAATTTTTGGATGTACCAAATTAAAAGTGGCACATTTTTTTAGATCTTGAATAAAGAGTTACACTCTTCCTATTTCAATTTATATGTTCCGACCTTTCTTTTGATATGTCAAATTAAGTTACAGTCACTTTGTTTCAAATTAAGAGCCACATGCGACTTTGTCTTCCCTCTTTCATAGTGTTGATTCCATTCTCTCTCTCTCTCAATTTTAAAAATTAAAACTAAGATTTTGAATTCTAAAATCAGAATACCAAAAAAGATTTTTTTAACATAAGATTTTGAAACATGCTCATCGAGATTTATAAAATAAGATCGATTCTTACTATTTTTTGAGTTTTTTTTCTTCTAAATTGGTTAAAAAATCTCTAACAAAAATTAAATTTACTTTTCAACCTACTTTGACACTTCACAAAAACTCAATTAAAAAATTCAACACCCAGGCGCTTATTGTGTGGGCTTTTGATGTGGGGAAAAATTAGCATTGACTTTGCTTATCTTACTTCTTACTGAATTCATATTATTTTAATTTTATATTTAAGATGTCTCTAATTAATATTTATATTTTTTTAACACATAATTAAATATATTAAAATTTAAATTAAAAGGTAACTTCTATTTTTACGATCTAAACACTGGTACACAATATATATATATATATATATATAGACACTCTTTTTTATATACACAAATTTTTAGATTAAAATAAAAAATATTTAACAAACACAACTCATCATCAACATTGTCACATTTATTTATTTTTTATTTTTCACAAATACGTCCCATCTCTCATGTTCCTCTCTATGCAGATGGCAAGCACTTATTTACTTTCTATCGTAGATTTTCCTGTCTAAACCTAATACGTACCCATTGTGGCACCACAATAATTAAACCACCTCGTATCTCCACCACGAGTCCACCCATCCCATCCATGGAAAGGACTCTTAATTATCGAAATGGGCGGAATGAAGTGATGGAGGGTAGTTGTGTACTTGTCAGTAGAGAGAGGACACGTTTAGAGAGAGAACTGAGAAAGGAAATTTGTCCTTTCGGAAAGAGCTAGTGGATTATATAGATGTAAAAATGAGAGAACGAACAAGTAAAATGTAAAAGTACGTGTATTAAACCAAAACTTATTTTTTACCATCGGATCTCCTTACACTATTTTCAGCTATACCATCTTTAAATTTAACAGTAAAATTAATGAACAGTAGAATCTTAATTAGTATTATAAATAAAATATAGTTATATTAAAGTTAGTGAGATAAAAAAATTATTATCATAAATAAATTTTAGCACTACTTCAAAATAATAGCTACCCTTAACCTTGTTCATATTTATATAAGTAGTTATTTCCTATTACATATTTTCTAATTTAGCTTTCTCCTGCTGTAGGCCGACCAAAAGAGGTCGGTCATAATTGAGTTTACACACTTTGATCGACTAACTGTGGTTGCCAAATAGTGGTCGGCTTACTCGAGGAAGGTTCGCCTTTATTTATTGAACTTTTCACTCGTTCGCCTTGTTTCTTAACTATATTGATAACTTGATCGGAACTTAGGGAACTTGGCCTCTCGGACAAGGATCCTTGGATTGCAAAATTAAAACAATATCGGATATCATTCTCGGATATCATTCTGCTTACCTTTAACAATAACTACCACCATCGGGGAAGGAAATTTGAGTTTTTGGTGAAACGGGGAAGCCATTGCCTTCATCTCTCCAACCAGTTGTGTCCGAGGATTGCATTATATGGGGAGTTAATATTCATTACAAAAAATTCAAAGTTCGTGATTACTAGGGGTGTTTTTGGTTTCTGTCGGGATAGAGATTGGGGTACCCCAAACCCTCCCCATATTTCATAGTTTGGTTTTGATTTTTTATATTGCTAAAACTTTAGTTAAAAACTGCACTAAAAATTAAAAAACAACACTAATTTTCTTCTAATAGTAATTTGCCTAAACAAATGCTACAAAACAACTAGTACACAATTTTATTCGATCGCCAACTTTAATGAATTTTACGATTTTAACACTGAATCAGACAATGAAAAAAATGTGATTTCTCTTGCTGTTCAGTTTCTGACATTTGTTTCTGGCAAAGAAAAACAACATAAACAAAACAAAGCAATAGAATAATAAACCAAAAAGCAGATGATTCAATTCCTCTACTTCTATTATTTTATGATACAAGTTATTTTTATTTCACAGAATAAATTTATAATTACATGAAAACTCAGAAAGCCCTATTTTATGATACAAGTTCTTTTTATTTCACAGAATAAATTTATAATTACATGAAAACTCAGAAAGGGCTTGTAATAACTAAAAATAAAATTTAGAGATGAAAGGATGTGGTAGAGTAGAATAAACATTTTAATAATTTATATAGTATACATATTCTAATTATATATCTAATAATATGAGATATTATTGATTACTAAGTGTAATTTTTAAATATTTAATCTATATAATATATTCACCGTTCAATTTGGTTCTTTCGAACCAAGCTTAATCAATTTGTTTTGGTATTTATTTTTTCGGTTCAAAAAATTACGGATAGCAACGGGTTGGTTCAATTTGTTTGTTCGATTTTCTGATTTTTAACAATACCCTTAGTGGTTACCTCCTTAATTCTTATTGGAACCTCAATTATTTAGATTGGTCACACATGTTCACCACTAAAGCTATAAATCAGTGCATATATTAATTGGACGTTTTTCCTCGGTTTGAAGCGGCGCAATTGATTGAATGCATTGAGGTACATGACCTCCGATGAAGTTTCGGGATCGATCAATACCCTATTCATATCATAATTGCTAATATTCACCATAAAAAAAAAGAGCCTTAGTATGGGGAATGTTAACCCCCTCCAAATCATGTTCAGTGAAAGAGAGCTTGTTTTGCCAATTTGGTTATGGAATAAAGCATCCATTACCTTTTGATAGGTAGCTCCAACATTCCTCAGACCAAATGTAAAGGGATTGTAATAGTAGGTCCCCTCATTGGTTACGAATGAGGTATTTTCTTCGTCTTCTAAAGCCATTCTAACCCGATTGTAGCCAGAGCAAGCATCCATGAAGTTTAGCATCTCGTGGCCTATGGTTACGCCCACTAGTTGGTCTATCATGGGTAATGGGAAACTGTCTTTAAGGCAGTCCTTGTTGAGGTTCTTAAAATCCACGCACATTCTCCATTTTTCACTATACTTCTTGACCAGCACCATGTTAAATAACCATTTAGGGTATTAAACTTCTCTAATGAATCCAGCTCGAAAGACCTTTTGTACTTTTTTTCTTGCAGACTAATTCCTTTTAGCTACAAAACTCCTATAGTATGTGGTTCTAATGGTTCTCCCATGGATTTGGTTACATCCCCAAAAAAACTAACTAAGGTGGCTGAAAAAGGGGTCAGTTAATATTATGTGATATCATTGCCTTGAAGGAATTCTCGGGAAGCCTCTCGAAAATTATCAAAAACAACCATTGGTTTACTTTGAGAAATCCCGAACCTAGTCATCGAACCAGGAGAGCTCTAGTTGACCTTGATATTGTTAGGTTTATATTTTTCAGTTGACTTGATTCCGATGTTAAAAGCACTTTTCTCTCGCCATCATTTGCGCCTAATCGAAAATTTGAAGATGCAACAATCAATGAAAGCTCGCTAGGGTAAGCAAGTTAAGGTGGTTTGATTCAAATCTAGGTTATGGTTAAGCATTAAAATCAAAATCAAAAGTCTTTTGAGTCAAACTTGTATTTAAAGTGTTTTTACCGAGTTTTATCAAAACACGAGAAGTCCTGTAGACACAAATTGATGCAAAAACTTTTTTTTCTTTATATCTAACATGTTCTAAAGGTTGCTTCTGAAAATTAGGTACAATTGGAGTCCAAATGGATTTAATACGATGAACCACATAAAAGAAAAATAAATACTTTTTGAAAAGATAAAAAGAAGAAAAAAATTAAAGCATCTTTTTCCATTTCATTAATTAATTCATGCATGACATCACGGTGGGACCCAAGCATAAACAGTTTGCCTAATGTCCATGGAATTAAATTTAAAGAAAAGTCGGCGTATGAATAGTGCTGTGATGTATTAAGAAATTTGTATAGTTTAATTTACTATTTTATATATTAAAAAGTATATTACTATTGATTTTATATTTTTAGTATTTTTGAGGTGCTTAAAATTAAATAGAGAAATCTGATTTTTAGATAAACCTTTTTAGCGTTGAGATAGAAAAGTTACAGCAAAAAGAAAGTTGGGAGGGAAAAAAAATAGAGAAACAATATTCAGAGTAAAGAAGTGAAGTAAAGTAATTACATAATGTAGTGCTGGCATTAATGGTCGCAGGCTCGCTGCTGTGGGTATGCACGGTGGAAGCCACGGATCCACTCCCTTTTTATTTTAGGGCTCGTTTGGTCGAAGTTTTTGAAAATTTTTGAAATCCTAAATTTCATTTTATGAGAATTATTTTATTTAGTTGGAGTTTTAGCTAGAAATTTAAGATTCTTAGGAATTTTAAATTTCCCCATTTTGCCAAAATATACTCCCTTATAAATTGGGAGGAATCTTGGATTTCCAATTTGAGAAATCCTTTTTTTTGCCCAAAAACTGTTTTTTTTTCCAGAAAATTTTCAAAAATATTTTTTTCCCAGAAAGTGAAATTTATTTTTTCCAAAAAATGAAAAAAAAATTATTTTTTTCCCAGAAAATAAAAAATATTATTTTTTTCCCCAGAAAATGAAAAAAAATATTTTTTTCACAAAAAATGAAAAAATTTATTTTTCCCCAGAAAATGAAAAAATATATATTTTTCCCAGTAAATGAAAAAAAAACTCCAAAAAATTAAAAAAAATAAGTTGCCGAGTTCATTCCTAAAACTTCAACCAAACGAGCATTAATGGAATCCAATAAAGGATGCCAGGAATAAAGGTTTCCTGACATCTAGAATACCAATTCCATTCCTAAAACTCGAACCAAACGAGCCCTTAAGCAGCCACCGCAATTCTCTTTTCTTTTCTTTTTTTTCTTCTTCTTCTTTTTCATGTTATTTTAATTTATTTTCTTCTATTTTTGATTTTTGATTACTGTACATTAGGAGAATAGAATATTTTTAGGCAATATTAGCTTAGTTTTACAAGAACCGTAGCGACCTTAGTAGAATTTTATTTATTTTTGGTTGATTTCTTCTTTATTCTCCTCAGCTATTTGGAGCACTATGGATTGTTTTTGGAGTGGATTATTTTATACAATTAGAGCAAAAAATTAGAGCAAAATTTTGTTCTCTTCATCTAATTAATTCGTGGATCTAACTAAGTATTTATTTTTATGTAATTATGTGTTTTATTATAAACATGCACGGATAAAATTATTTTTAGGGTTTGGATGCAGCTACATGCCTAAATTATTGTGTACGCTTATGTGATTCAAATCCCCCCAAAATTTATGAATTTAAATTAAATTAGTGCTTTTCTTATTCATTTGTCCGATTTAATTGATTTATTAGAGTTGGATTCTTGTTGTGTTTTGTTGAATTCACCTTATGATTTGTTGAGAGTGGATATGACGTGTTTGTTTCTAAATGTAGCATTTAGAAATGCAATAAGTTTTCTTTTTTTAAATCATTAAGAGGTTAATTTTTTTTTTTAAATGATTAAGCATTCATGAGCCATAAATGGCATATCCTTAACAATTCGATGAGTTGTGACATTTTGATATTTCTTAACATGAAGGAAAACAAAACCCAAATTTGGCAGCAAAGTGACGAATATCACCCATTAACACCTTAATCTCCGAGGGAGGATCTAAATATGAAGTAGCCAGAGAGATCACTATTTTTGAATCATTACATATGACCGCACCTACAAGGTTATGAGTAGCTCCAACACAGCATACTTCTCTGACTACTAGAGCTTCTGGAACTAAGGCTGAAGAAGCTGTAACTTTCTTAGCCACACCATCACAAAGATTAAGAGATTTGTCAAACAAAATGCAAGTTGAGGCAGCTTTAGGCTGGGAGGCTTCGAAAGCACCATCACACAAGAAAAAGTAACTTGAAGGACCTGAGTTAACTATATTCCTCCGATCTGAAATCTGAAATCTGAAAATCAGGAACTGTCAAATGAGATTGGTTAGGCAAGGATAAATCACTAATCTCTGAGATTAACAACTTTGTCGAGCACACAACCGACCGCTGGGATCACTTCTCCTTTTCAAAAACGAAAGCGTTTCTAGCTTTCCAAAGAGACCAGCTAATAGAAATGACCCAATGCTGACCTCCATTTGATAAATAATCCTTAGCCCATCTGATGGCTGAAAGAACATAGAATAACGAAGGACTAAAGATTCCAGGGAACTCCTTCCAAACAGTCGAAGCAAAACTACACCTGAAGATAATATGTTCAATGGACTCTTTTCTTCAAAGCACCTAGGACACAAAGGATCTAGCCTACACTTTTTTTTTATAAGTTATTCTTAGTCGTAATAGCATTAACACACCCCTTCCTCCAAAAGAACCTGAGCTTTGGAGGAACATTAGCTTTCCAAATTGACTTCCATAACACTTTCGAAGAAGAAAAACACGACGACGCTTAGTTTATCTCTTTAGAACTTGCGGATTTCATAGCTTCTGCATGGGCAGACTTGGCAGTTGGCACTAAACTTACCAAACTTAGAGAAGTGCCAAATCCATTTATCTCTTCCATTCAAAATAGCTACAGAGATACTCTCAATGATGTTGGAAAAATGGTTTTAAAGTAACTTTTTTAGCCATTTTGAGGGTAATTTTACATGGGGTTTCAAACTCAGTTGTGAAAGGAAATTATAGATTCGTGTTCTCCTCCGTGAGTACATCGAGATCGTGTACTTGTTTGCTCAAAACAGATTTGGGGTGAATGAAAAATTGTCACTCAAAATGAGCTATTTGAGATGGAAAATAAAATGGGAAATGTTAGTCCCACATTGGAACTTTGAAAAAATATTTATAAGTTTATAAAGGATAACCTTTCACTAGCTCATAAGTTTCTAAGAAATATAAGGCTCTCTCTCGCGCACCCAAACACAGGGAGTGCAAATCACGGACCGAGTTTGGCTTGACACAGGCTTGGCTTGTGTGTGCTCGCACCTGCTGACACGAATGTCGCTCCGAAAATGGCCAGCCGCGCGAAGTCATGTTTTGCATTTAGAAAGAGTTTTTCAGTTCATTTATTTTCCTTAATGTCACCCATTTTAAAATTTGAATTACCTTTAATTAAGAGATTTCAAAATTTAATTTTGATTAAAAAAAACGTTTGAATTAATTCTTATTAAATTGTAAAAAACGGTTTTGTTTAATTGATGCAGCTAACACAAAACATTTTTTATAATTAATGGGAAATTAATTCTAGAGCTCCTCCCCCTTGTATAAATTGGAGGCTTTGGAGACCTCATTCCACACAACTCAACACACACCTCTCTTCAGAAAATTCTCTCTTGCTCTCTAGAATAGTTTTATTTTAGTGGTGATCAAGTTCATACAAAAAAAATTGTTTTAAGGAGATCCTGTGTTACACGAGACTCGGTTTTATTTATTTTTAAATTGTTAATTTCCACGTTTTTGCTTATAATTCTTGAAACTGTTTTTTTTAAACCATACACAGACTTCACCAATTTACAAACTTTCTTTTCTTGACCAGGAGAGGAAAACCCCTCAGGTTGTTCCATATAGATTTTTTCTTCTAAGTCTCTATTAAGAAAAGTTGTTTTCACGTCCATTTGATGTATTTCAAGATTACGCAAAGCGGCAATTGCAAGTATCAGTCTGATGGAATTTATTCTCGTTACAGGAGAATATGTATCAAAGTAATCAAGACCTTCTTTTTGTCTATAACCTTTGATCACAAGCCTTGCTTTATATTTATCAATTGACCCATCTGCTTTTATTTTTCTTTTTAAATATCCACTTGGAACTTAGAGGTTTACTACCAGGTGGAAGATCTATTAGTTCCCAAGTATGATTTTGCAAAATAGAATCAATTTCACTCTTGATAGCCTCTTTCCATAAAAGTCCATCATTTGAATTCACAGCTTGTTCATAAGTTTGAGGTTCACCTTCTAGCATATACGTCAAAAAATCAGGACCAAAAGATTTTTTCATTCTTGCCCTTTTACTACGTCTAGGCTCTACCTCAACTTCCTTATGAGCATCGAGAATATTTTTATGTATTCGTTTAGAAGAACTCGTTTCTTTTTTCTTACATGGAAACACATTTTCAAAAAATGATGCATTTCTCGACTCCATGATTGTATTCTTGTGTATATCAGGTATATTAGATTCATACACAAGAAATTGATGGGCGTTACTATTTTGTGCATATCCAATGAAAATGCAATCAACCGTTTTTAGTCCTATTTTCACCGCTTTAGGTGGAGGTGCTACCACTTTAGCAAGACATCCCCACACGCATAAATAACTGTAAGATGGCTTCCTCCCTTTCCATAACTCATATGGAGTTTTCTCCTCTCTTTTTTTGGGCACCTTATTTAAAAGGTAATTAGCCGAAAGAAGGGCTTCTCCCCACATGTTGGGTGACAAACCCGAACTAATTAACATTGCATCCATCATTTCTTTCAGTGTCCGATTCTTTCGTCCAGCCACTCCATTTGATTGAGGTGAATAAGGTGCAGTCATTTCATGAATAATTTCATGTTGAGCACAGACCTCAGCAAATGGAAATTCATATTCACCACCTCGGTCACTTCTAAGTACTTTGATTTTCTTATTAAGTTGATTTTTCAACTTCATTTTTATAGAGAACAAATTTCTCTATAGTTTCATCCTTACTTTTGAGTAGATACACATAACAATATTTTGCGCTATCATCTACAAAAGTAATAAAATATTTATTACCACCTCTTGTTTGTGTCATTTTTAAATCACATATATCGCTATGGATTAAATCACTTTTAAGAAATAATGATCTTGTTTGTTTTGCCTCAACACAAGTTTTACATTTGTGTTTTGAATCAATTTGAAAAGAAGGTATATGATTTAAGTTAATTAATTTTCGTAAAGAATCATAATTAACATGACCTAGTCTACCATGCCATAAATTTGAAGACTCAAGCATATAAGCAGAAGAAGTAGCTTTATTATTATTCTTAATGACAGTCATTACATTTATTTTGAATAAACCACCATTCATATACCCTTTCCTCACATACATTCCACCCTTAGACAAAACAAACTTATCCGACTCAAACACTAGTTGAAAACCATGAGTATTTAGCAATGAACCCGACACTAAGTTCTTGCGGACTTCAGGTACGTAGACCACATTGTTCAAAGTTAACTCATTCCCAAACGTCATTTTTGGAACCACTTTTCCTTCCCCTTGATTTCAGAGGTAGCCAAATTTCCCATGTATATTTTCTTCCCATTTTTAATAGGTTGAAACGTAAAGAACAAGTTTCTATCAAAGCACACATGACGAGTAGCACCCGTGTCAATCCACCATTCTTTTGGGTTTGAATCCACCAAGTTCACCTCAGTCACCACTGCCGAAAGATTAATATCATAAACTTCTTTAGCAATGCCTTCGATTATATTTGCTTCCTTATTTCGGTTTCTTTTGGGTAGCCTACAGTCAGAGGATTTGTGACCCAATTTGTCACAGTTGAAACACTTGCATTGAAATTTTGGCTTTTTGGAGATTCCTCTTTTCGGCCCCAACACCTTCCCTTTGCCTTTGTTTTTGTTGTTATTGTTCTTCCTTGAACTTTGACCATGTTCCACCACATTTGCCTTGGCAGCAAACGAAGTGGTATTAGCCCCCCTTTTTTCAGAAACTTTATTATCTTCTTCAATTCGAAGTCTTAATACAAGGTCCTCAACTCCCATTTCCTTTCGTTTGTGCTTTAAGTAGTTCTTAAAGTCTTTTCATACCGGAGGTAGTTTTTCAATAATGCATGTTACTTGAAGGCTCTCGCTCAAAGTCATCCCTTCGGCGTGAATTTCATGCAAAATCAGTTGGAGATCTTGTACTTAGCTAATTACAGTCTTGGAATCAACCATTTTAAAATCAAAAAACCGGCCAACAATAAACTTTTTGGCACCGGCATCCTCGATTTTATATTTATGATCCAACGCCTCCCACAGTTCCTTAGCCGTTTTCTTTTCAATGTACACATTGTATAAAGAATCGACCAAGCCATTCATTATAGTATTTTTAGCCAAGTAATCGGCATGGTTCCAAGCATCCACAGCACTAACGGCTTAGACATCTTGCTCACCCTCCTTGAGCTTAAGCCTCTCCTCGGTTAGAAATCGAGCAAGATTAAGAGTGGTAAGATAAAACATCATTTTTTGTTGCCACCTCTTAAAATCTTGGCCATTAATTTTTTTTGGTTTTTCCCCTTTCACTACATTAGCAATCACAGGAGTAGAAGTGAGAGTAGTTCTAGAAACAGCAACGGTAGGGTTCAATGGTGCAGTCGCAATAACAGGATCAACGGGATTAGCCTCAGTGGTCATTGTACCTTTAGCACGTACAAACAAAATGTTAAATTCTAGAAATACAAAGTTCCAATATATATATATATATTTTCAAACAGTTTTTACGAAACTGTTTTTCCATAATTTACGAAACTGTTTTTCCATAAACAGTTTTTTTTTCTTTTTTTTGAAACAATTTTTTTTTTCAGAAATGATATTTTAGAACTATTTTTTTCAGAAATTGTTAAAAAAACAGCTTTCCAGAAATTGTAAAACTAGAAAAATTCTTCCTCTGAATTTGTTTAACTAACAAAAACAAAAATTGTTAATTCCGAAGTAAACATAATTGTTTTAAGATTGTAAGCAAAAACTTGGAAATTAACAATTTAAACAAAAAATAAAACCGAGTCTCGTGTAACACACGATCTCTTTAAAACAATTGCGCCGCTTCCCGCGGTGCTTTTGAGGTTTGTTACAGCGTTTGTCTCTCAGGATGAAATGGTAAAGAGTGTCTACCTTTAGCACTTTAGTGTCACTCGCAAGACGAACTTAAATTGTGTATGAACTTGATCACCACCAAAACAAAACTATTCTAGAGAACAAGAGAGAATTTCGTGAAGAGATGTGTGTGTTGAGTTGTGTGGAATGAGGTCTCCAAAGCCTCCAATTTATAGAAGGGGGAGGAGCTCTAGAATTAATTTTCCATTAATCATAAAAAACGTTTTGTGTTAATTGCATCAATTAAACAAAACCGTTTTTTACAATTTAATAAGAATTAATTCAAACGTTTTTTTAATCAAAATTAAATTTTGAAATCTCTTAATTAAAGGTAATTCAAATTTTAAAATGGGTGACATTAAGGAAAATAAACGAATTGAAAAACTCTTTCCAAATGCAAAACATGACCCCGCGCAGCTGGCCATTTTTGGAGCGACATTCGTGTCCACAGGTGCGGGCGCACACAAGTCAAGCCTGTGTCAAGCCAAATTCAGTCCGTGATATGCACCCCCCTAGGCCTGGGTGCGCGAGAGAGATCCTTATATTTCTTAGAATCTTATGAGCTAGTGAAAGGTTATCCTTTATAAACTCATAAATGTTTTTCCAAAGTTCTAATGTGGGACTAACATTTTCCATTTTATTTTCCATCTCAAATAGCTCACTTTGGGTGACAATTTCTCATTCACCCCAAATCCGTTTTGAGTAAACAAATACACGATCTCGATGTACTCACGAAGGAGAACACGAATTTACAATTTTCTTTCACAACCGAGTGTGAAACCCTATTTAAAATTACCCTCAAAATGGCTAAAAAAATTACTTTAAAACCATTTTTCCAACAATTCCCCACATGAATGAAAATTGGTGACCAAAGAAATGATAGACAAGGTGATAAAGTTCGGCGGTTGAAACCTGCATAGTATAGGTAGGTTTTTCCCCTTGAACCTTCCCTTATGAAGATATGTTTACTTTACTAACTCAACAGTGAACGCGATGTCCTTGAACTGTTCTGCCATTTGTGTAAACGACGATATATCTCATACAGGAGTCTTCCTAACACATATTAGTTCTCACTACTATGTTCTTTATGGCCATGAATATACGCCTGGTTCTACAAGAGTTCTCTAAGAATTGTGCCCTAAGCAATTCTCTTGAAAGCGGCCCTTTTTCCTTCTTACATTGGTGATTTCTTAATTAAAAGTAACCCGTATTACTCCGTTCGATTTATCGACACATAAGAATTATTAAAAGCTTAGCTTATCATTTTTCTTACGGGTATCACTGTTTTCATCGTAGGAATGGACATGGAAAAAATCCCCACAGTGATCTACCGTAGCCTTTACAATTTAGTTGTCCCTTTTGAACCTAGATCTTGGGATCTCCAGTCACGTAGGTTAGGTATCCATTGTATCGACTTATTTATTCATGGGCTTTAGTCCCATACCCCTTGTTGACTTGTTAACTAACTTTCTATTCAACCCTTTGGTTAACGGATCCGCAATATTATCTTTTGACTTTACAAAGTTGGAGTGAGATAACTCCAGTTGAGAGTAGTTGTCTAATGGTATTATGTCTTCGACGAATATGTCTAGACTTACCATTATACATATTACTTTGTACCCTACCAATAGCTGATTGACTATTAAAGTGTATGCAAATTGGAGGCACGGGTTTTGACCATCTCGGAATATCCTCTAAAAAGTGGCGTAACTATTCAGCCTCTTCCCTACATTTGTCTAATGCAATAAATTCAGATTCCATAGTGGATCTAGCAATCACAGTTTGTTTTGAGGATTTCCACGAAACTGTTCCACCCCATAGCATAAATATATAACCGCTAGTGGATTTGTAGTCCTTATCATTAGATATCCAATTTGCATCACTATATCCTTCAAGTACAGCTGGATATTTAGCATAGTGCGATCCATAATTACGAGTAAATCCTAAATACTTTAGTACTTTAACAATAGCTCGCCAATGCTCGGCTACAGGATTACTCATATATCTACTCAATTTGCTAACTGCATATGCTATATCTGGCCTTGTACAGCTCATTAAGTACATTAAACTACCTATCACTCTCGAGTACCCGTTGATCCTGTTATTCCGACTGCACCATTGAACCCTACCGTTGCTGTTTCTAGAACTGCTCCCACTTCTGGTTCTGTGATTGCTAATGTAGAGAAAGGGGAAAATCGAAAAAATTTAACGGCCAAGATTTTAAGAGGTGGCAACAAAAAATGATGTTTTATCTTACCATTATTAATCTTGCTCAATTTCTAACCGAGAAGAGGCCTAAGCTCAAGGAGGGTGAGCAAGATGTCCAAGCCGTTGGTGCTGTGGATGCTTGAAACCATGCCGATTACTTGGCTAGAAATACTATAATAAATGGCTTGGTCGATTCTTTATACAATGTGTACATTGAAAAGAAAACGGCTAAGTAACTGTGGGAGGCGTTGGATCACAAATATAAAATCGAGGATGCTGGTGCCAAAAAGTTTAATGTTGGCCGGTTTCTTGATTTTAAAATGGTTGATTCCAAGACTATAATTAACCAAGTACAAGATCTCCAACTGATTTTGCATGAAATTCACGCCGAAGGGATGACTTTGAGCGAGAGTTTTCAAGTAGCATGCATAATCGAAAAACTACCTCCGACATGGAAAGACTTTAAAAACAACTTAAAGCACAAACGAAAGGAAATGGGAGTTGAGGACCTTGTATTAGGACTTCGAATTGAAGAAGATAATAAAGGTTCTGAAAAAAGGGGTCCAATACCACTTCGTTTGCTGCCAAGGCAAATGTGGTGGAACATGGTCAAAGTTCAAGGAAGAATAATAATAACAACAACAACAAAAGCAAAGGGAAGGTGTTGGGGCTGAAAGTAGGAATCTTCAAAAAGCCAAAATTTTAAGGCAAGTGTTTCAACTGTGACAAATTGGGTCACAAATCCTTCGACTGTAGGTTACCCAAAAGAAACTGAAATAAGAAAGCAAATATGATCGAAGGCATTGCTAAAGAAGTTTCTAATATTAATCTTTCGGCAGTGGTGACTGGGGTGAACTTGGTGGGTTCAAACCCAAAGGAATGGTGGGTTGACACGGGTGCTACTCGTCATGTGTGCTTTGATAGAAGTTTGTTCTATACGTTTCAACCTATTAAAAATGGGGAGAAAATGTACATGAGAAATTCGGTTACCTCTGTAATCAAGGGAGAAGGAAAAGTGGTTCCAAAGATGACGTCTGGGAAGGAGTTAACTTTGAACAATGTGGTCTACGTACCTGAAGTCCGCAAGAACTTAGTGTCCGGTTCATTGCTAAATACTCATGGTTTTCGACTAGTGTTTGAGTCGTATAAGTTTGTTTTGTCTAAGGGTGGAATGTATGTGGGGAAAGGTTATATGAATGGTGGTTTATTCAAAATGAATGAAATGACTATTATTAAGAATGATAATAAAGCTACTTCTTCTGCTTATATGCTTGAGTCTTCAAATTTTTAGCATGGTAGACTAGGTCATGTTAATTATGATTCTTTACGAAAATTAATTAACTTAAATCATATACCTTCTTTTCAAATTGATTCAAAACACAAATGTGACTCTTATGTTGAGGCAAAACAAACGAGATCATCATTTCCTAATATTGAAAGAAACATTGGACCCCTTGATTTAATCCATAGCGATATATGTGATTTAAAAATGACACAAACAAGAAGTGGTAATAAATATTTTATTACTTTTGTAGATGATAGCACAAAATATTTTTATGTGTATTTACTCAACAGTAAGGATGAAGTTATAGAAAAATTTGTTCTCTATAAAAATGAAGTTGAAAATCAACTTAATAAGAAAATCAAAGTACTTAGAAGTGACCGACATTGGAGACTTTGGAGACCTCATTCCACACATCTCCCCCTTGTATAAATTGGAGGCTTTAAAGACCTCATTCTACACAACTCAACACATACCTCTCTTCACAAAATTCTCTCTTGCTCTCTAGAATAGTTTTGTTTTGGTGGTGATCAAGTTCATACACAATTTAAGTTCGTTTTGCGAGTGACACCAAAGTGCTAAAGGTAGACACTCTTTACCGTTTCATCCTGGGAGACAAACGCCGTAAAACAAACCTCAAAAGCACCGCGGGAGGCGGCGTAATTGTTTTAAAGAGATCGTGTGTTACATGAGACTCGGTTTTATTTTTTGTTTAAATTGTTAATTTCCACGTTTTTGCTTACAAATGACGTTAGCATGGCTTCAACTGAAAAGAATAATTGATGAATTAACTGAACATTCTATATTGAAAAATTGGCTGGGCTCAAACAATTCAAAAACTTTTTCAAATCTACACCTCAGAGGTTTAGGGGTGGAGACAAAAAAAGAGGAGTTTAAAGGCAACCAAGGATCTTCCCATATTCTCACCTTCCTGCCTGTAACGATGTTCCATCGGACACCCTTTTTCAGCAATTCCCTCCCTTCCAATAAGCTTCCCCAAAACCGGGAATGTGTGCATCCTCTCTTAGCCTCCAAAAAAGAAGAATTCAGAAAATATATAGCTTTTATAAATTGAGCCCAATAAGAATTTGGATCACTAAGCAACCTCCATCCTTGTTTAGCAAGCAGCATAACATTAAAACTTTTGAACTCTTTAAAACCAAGCCCACCTGAAAACTTCGGCTTAGAGACTTCACTCCATTTCTTCCAACAAAAGCTCATCTTCTCTGCTGAACTACCCCCACCAGAACGATCTAACCAGGGCATTAAGCTTTTTACATAACGAGATTCGAAGGAAAAAAAGGACATTGCAAAAGAGGGAATGGCTTGAATCACTGCTTTTATGAGAAACTCCTTTCCGCTTACGAAAGGCAATTAGGAGCTGACTTGAATTAAGTTAGGAGCTTAATTGGATGCCACATAAGAAATAGTTTACGTGTTATGTCAAAGGCTAACGGATGTACTAAATGAAAACAAATCGAAAGTTCGATGTCTAAAATTATTTTATACATACAAACTAAACCCCAGGAAAAAAAAAAATCCACCATTGCTTTATAACATTTTATACACACAAATTAAACCAATATACTTTCTCTCTTATTAACTTTCAAAAAATTTAAAATACCATAACTTTAAATTCCAAAATTTGGAATTTAATAAATTTTATATATTTAAAATATACTTATCAAGACCTATACAATAAGATAAGTTGAAACTACAAAATTATGTGTAAACTAAGTATCTTATTGAATTTTATGTATTTGTATATTATTAGTTCTTTTAAGATTTATAGAACAGTTTGCAAAAAATCCAATGATTTACAAAGTGAACAAATATAGAATATATATGTAAAATACACTTTGCACATAAATGAAATACTTTGAATAGCCAAATAAAAGATGCCCAGCGGCCACTTTCTCTTTTTAACCCACGTTTCAACTATTTGACCTAATATCTATTTCACCTTAAGGGCTCGTTTGGTTCGAGTTTTGAAAATGGAATGGACATACTTGATTCCTCAAAAAAAAAATCATGGCATCTAAAATGCCATGCCGATGTTTGGTTCAACCAGGAATATGAATGGAATAAAGTATCAATTACAAAAAATACCCTTGTTTTTATAAGATGAGAAGACATCTCCTACTAATTTTTCAAAAGAGACAATTACTATAATAAATTACAAAAATTACACATGCCTAGCTAATAAATATCCTACAAAAATTATGATTTTCATAATTAAAAAATAAATTACAACAGGAAAAAAGAAAAGAAAAAAGTTTCAAATATTTTTTTTCATTTTTGTGCAACAGCATAACTAAAAAAAATTCCAAACAATATTTTTATACACGGATGAAAAAAGAATTATTTATTCATAAGGAAGAAAGTTATTTTAGTCCTAACATGAAAAATTAAAAAAGATGTCCATTGGTAATGGTTTATTCCTTATGATTTAAATGGGAGAACTTGGGGGGAAATATTTGTTCCTGGAATCATTTATTCCGGACTTAAAACTTGAACCAAACGCGGGAATCGTTTCGGAATGGAATTTAGCATTTCTGGAATGGTTTAAATCTTGAACCAAACGAGCCATAAAAGATGTCAAATCCACAAGTTACCCAATTCTTTATTTATTTTATCTTTTAATTCAAACTTAAACTTAAAAGTGTAATGATACCAAATGCTCACAATTAAAACTTTGAAAATATTTGAATTGTTAACAATACTTCACTAATTACTCTTTTCATAAGATTTTCGTAAGCAGTGATCTACAATGTATCATTTATGTGGATATGATGGTTCAAAAACCTAAGGATATATATCAATTACTCATTTAGTATTTGCTATTTTTCAGTGTGATTGTTTATATTTACCGTAGTACAAAATGAAAAACAGTTTTATTGATGTATATTTTTTATAGTTGTTTAGACGTTAGATATACTCAATATCAATTTGTTTTTTGTTTCACCTTGCCATCTTGCATTGACAATGCCAAATAAAAAAAAATATAGTTTAAGTAAAGAAACAAAACAAGTTTTTTTAGAAAATAAAATGGCTAAATGCTTTTTATTTTTTGAATTTAATTATAAAGTGATAGTCGTTGAATTTAATTGACGCACCGGATTAGAGAGTTGGATAGGATTATTTAATCCTATCCGGACAAGATAAAACAATCCCACCTCTTAGGTGAGACTCATTAATCCCCTTCTCGGTGGGAGAAAAAGCTTTAGTGGGATAAATAATCTGCCCGGATATCGAATTCTGACGAACACCAAATTATAAACATGGGATATGATAAAATAATCCTATCCCGCCTTCTTATCCTGCACGTCAAACGCAGCCTTAATCTTTGGCTTAAGAAATCTTCTACTTGTATTGGGATGAAACCAATCTCCTGCTTAGAAAATTATTTGGTCACAATTTGTTTCGACGAGAATCAAAGTTTTTCCTTCACTTAAAATACAAATTGTTACGTCTGCCACTGGTTGCCTCCAATACTTTTGCAAGTCAAATTTTGTTTACCTTCATCAAATAATTAATATGACCATTTATTCGGACCGATGAATAATGGGTAAATTATATTTTACCCACTTGAACTATTACCCAAATAGTACTTTGCATACCAAACTATTAATTTTAGCAATTTTCGCTATAAACTATTGATTTTGTTTTACCACAAGTTGCTAACAGTGTTAAAAAAACAAACAGAATTTGAGGGCAAAATTGAAAATTTATAAAGGTAAATGGCACTTTGCCCCCTGAACTATTGTTCAAGTAACACTTTGACTATCAAGTAGCAATTTTTACCACCAACTATTTATTTTGTTAAACTTTACCCTAAGTTGTTGACGGGGTTAAGAAAATGGAGAGAAGGGCAAATATGAAAATTTACATTGAATAAACTTCCACCTTTCTCCGGTGATTCCTCTCTTTAAAGAGCACTTTTTCAACGATTCTATCTCTACCATTCACCGTCTCCACCTATCTCACCGGCAACTCTCTCCCATCCATTAATGGAAACCACAGTGTTAAATCAAATATGAACCCATTTCCTCAAATTTTCTTTAATTTCTTGCAACAAATTTAAGCCATTTTTTTCTTAAAAACATCTAAACCTTCAGAGTAAAAACTCTATAAATAAATAAGGTCTGGACCGGCCAATTTTATTAATTAAATAAGGTTTTAATTTATCAATAAATTAATAATATATTAATTTACCGAAAGATTTGTGTTTCCATTATTATTCTCTTAATCTTCTTTAGATTTTATTTTCTATAAATTTAATTAAGTAAATTATATGCTTTTAACCTTGTTAGCATTTAAGATAACTGGTAACAAATTTAGTTGTTTGTAATAAAAATTGCTAAAACCAACAATTTTGTAGGAAAAATGTTACTTGGACAATAGTTCAATGGGTAAAGTGAAATTTAGCCTTTGTAAATTTTCAAATTTGCTCTCAAATTCCATTTGTTTTTTAACCCCGTTAACAATTTGAGGTAAACTACTGATATGCCAAGAAATTGGTATGTTTTATTATGTTAATTTATAATTTGAAGAGCATATATTATTACTAATATTTATATTTTTAATGTTTTTCAAGTGTTAGAAAAGAATTGGAAAAGATTGAAAAAACTAGAGAATTTGAAGATTGTGAAGACACCTAAAAGTGCTCAATACTTTTGGACGCATAACTTTTTACTTGGAACTCAAAATAATGCGATTCTTGAGCCTAAATTGAAGATAATTTCGAGAGCTACAACTTTGATATTCAAAACTTTTTCAAATTCAGCCATCTCAAAGTCCGAAATTACGACACAAAATTCTGCAGTTTAAATGGCGAAAATTCAATTATATTCAAATTAATGGGCCAAGCCTTATTAGTACTCAACCAAGTAAGGAAAGCCCGGCCACCTAATTTAACTAATGAGCAGCCCACTAATCTTTAAAGATCTAAAGCCCAATTGCCCATTAATTAAATAAGCCAAACTCATCTATTACTCCTAGACCCATTAGGATTTTAATATTATAAAAGCACACAATTGTGCAATTCATGGAGCAGCCAACAACAGCAGCAACAGCAAGTAAGGGTGTTCTAAAAACCGACCGAACAAACCGAATTGATCTGTTGTTATCCGAAATTTATCGAACCGAAACCGAAATCGATTGATTCGGGTCGGTATGGGTTCGGGGTTCGAGGTGCCCGAATTGGACAGAAAAAAACCGAATTTTTTTAAAAAAAAAATTCTAACTTAAGGTAATTAATTAAGTTGTCTTACAACATGTTGAAAAAAAAAAGGAAGCTATCTTACAATATTTATGTTATAAATGACCCATGCCTATAGACTATTTATATTTATAGATAATTACTTAAGTTAATTATTAAAATAAATATATGTAACCTTATATATTTCTTTTGTAGTGCATTTTAAGTGAATATATATTGTTATCATAGAAGTCTTATTAACGAAAGTCAATTTAATTAGCTTCCATATTAGGATGATTAGTATACAGTAGGGAACACAAGTTGTGTAGTGCCTTTTAGTGTCGTTTTTTTATTTTTAGTGCGGTTTTTAACTAAAGTTTCTACAATACAAGAAAATATCGAATGAGATCGAACCGGACCGAAATCAAATAATTTGGAGAGGGTTTGGGTTCCATTGGTATGAAAACCGAACCCGAACCGAATCGAAACCGAACTATAAAATTCGGGAAGGGTTTATGGTACTCTAATCTTTACCTCGACCAAAACCGAAAACACCCCTAGCAGCAAGCCGTGCATCTTTACTTCTTCTTTTCTTTCTTTTTTTTTATTTACTCTTTTACTTTCAAGATTAAAGATTGAAGATTTATCTTATTGGTTGATTTAATACCAAGTAAGTTTTCTTTCAATTCTATTTGTTATTTAATTTTTATCAACTACAACAAAACCAATAATTTATAATAAAATTAGCAAAAATTACTAATTTAGTAGGTAAAATACTATTTAAACAATAGTTCAGATGGATTGAATAAAATTTACCCATAAATAATTATTGTGAGTCGCTTTTACTTTAATACATCCACCAGTTATAGTAAATAATCATGTCAACTCTAAGGCCTCATTTGATTCAGGTATTAGGGTCAGTGGAATTAATAATATCAGTATTAATAGTACTGGACTATTAATCCTAGTATTAATTTAATACTAATACCCTGTTTGATTCATGCAGTGTTAATACTGGGATATCCCGTGCTGATATTAATAACATGTTTAGTTCTATAACTCGTATACGAGATTATATTTTGGAATAATAAAAAAAATTATTATTTTTATTTTATTATTACTATTATTATTATTATTATTATTATTATTATTATTATTATTATTATTATTAGTAGTAGTAGTAGTAGTAGTAGTAGTAGTAGTAGTGGTGGTGGTGGGGGTGGGGTGGCATTTTTGAAAATATATGATCCTTTTTTTTTTAATTCTGAATAAACAATATAACCTCCTCCTGGTATTAAATTATACCACAAAGAGTAGTATTAAGTTATTATTAATATTAATAATTTTAGCACATTTATACAAATCAGACAAAATATTATAAAAAAAATCGTATTAATAATTTTATTCTATTTTTTAATACCAAAATTAAACGAATCCTAAATTGATAAAAGTGAACAAAATATATTTGGCCCAGATGCTTTAATGGACCCACCCATTAAAATGAATGGTCATATCAACCTTCAATTCATGAGGTTAAAAATAAATACATTTGGACCCACTTTAATTATTTAAGATGTTTATTTCTTAAAATTTTAAAAACTTAACTTAAAATTAAATTAAATTTTATACTTCTCATAATTTATTTTATTTTACTATTTTTTTTTAAATTTTTTTTAAAATACTATAACTTTAAATTCAAAAATCAAAATTAGATAAAAAATATATATTTGAAACCTACCCGTTAATATCTATAAAATAAGATCAATTATAATTATTTTTTGAAATTTTTTTATAAAATTTTTTAGTTAGTTAAAAAAAACTCAAACAAAAAACAAATGTACTTTTTAACATATTTCCAAATTCTACCAAATACCAAATTTTAAAAACTCATCTTAAAAACTCAACTCAAAACATCAACCAAACATCACCTTATTGCACTAATAAGATGGGTGATTTTATTTTCACTCTAATAATATTCGATTTTACTCTCACTTTTCATTTAGTTCTTGGACATCGATTAAGATCATTTTATTCGGTCATTAATGGCCGAATAAGGACTTGTTATTCAGTCATTGATGACCGAATATAAGTCTGAATGTCTTACTCGGTTCTTAAGTATCAAGTAATAAGTTTAAATTCGGTTTTCAAGAATTGAATAACATGCTTTTATTTGATATTTAAAAATCGAATAAGGGGTGAAAATAAAATTAAGCATTATTTAAGATAGAAATAAAATCATCCAATAAGACGTGTATAATTTTCTTAGTTACAAATTTTCTCACTTATTTACGTGCATTATATGGGCTGTAGGTAAGGAAAGTGAGTTTTGTCTGCATGGCCTACTGGTTTACTTGAAAATGTAATGGTCAACGCTGAGCTTCCAAAGCAAATGAGAGCCATAGAACTTCAATTTGGAGCTCTTGGATAACCGATCTTCGATTACTGGGAACTCTGTCAACATTTCAAAGTCTTGCTTGCTTTCACCAAGGTATTTCAGTCCTAAATCCCTGCCGCTTGTTCTTCCTATTGATTTTAATTTTGCTGTATTACTTTCAACATTTGTATGTATTCTTTTCGCAGCAGATCATAGTCATTTTCCCTTACTTTATTTTGCTGTGATTGTGTATTTATGGACAAACGTTGATTTGGGCTTGGAAGTTACTGTTATTGCTATATACCCTCTGAACGGTTGAGCATTGACTTGATAATTCCTTTTAATTTATGGTCACAAACAATAATTCCTAGGTACGGACCTGGATTTTTACAATTTTATGGTCCGTTTGATAAGAAGATGGAAAATAATAAGAAAAACAATTGATTTGTGTGAGAACATGGAAAATAAATTGATTGATATGGTGAGATGCTCTTGTTTTTGTTTCTTCGCTTTTTTCATGGATTAATAAAAAAATGAAGAGTATCTAACCAAATCTCTCAACTTATTTTCGAACTTATCACAAATTAATTGTTTTTTCTATCATTTTCCATCTTGCTATCAAATGGAGCCTTAGATTTTTTGTATTTTTGACTATTTTAGAATAACGGTGGTAGTGGTAGTTTGATTTAGGAGATTTTATTGGGGATAAGGGTTTTTTAGGACATTAGTGGTTAAGGTAGTGGCAGGGCTTGGTTGCTTGTAAATTTCTATTTAAGATTTTTTCAGGTAAATAAAATGCAACTATGAATTGCATATATCTTTGTGGAGTGTTATTTCTCTCAATATAAACCACCCTAGGAGGTCTTTGTCCCCTCGAAGCGGGATTATTGCCCCATTCTATCATTTTTTATTTTTTAACAGGTTCATAACATAATGAAATTAATGAGGCTCGAATCGTTGCGTTTGCAAGTGGTGGTAAACCAATGTGGTGGACTAATTTTGTGAAAATTAAATCTGAAGATAGGCCGAGGTGATGGGCTTAATTTTTGTACTTAATACTAATTTATTTTGAAAACTAATTTAACAATAGTTTTCCTAGTTTTTGCCAACAGTTGGGTAAACAGTAAACGTAATAATCAGAGTGGTTAAACTTGATGAATCCTCAGTAATGTGATGGACTAAATGAAAAAAAAACACGGATAGATCCAAAATTACCCTCAAGTACGAGCAATTTGATTATTGACCATGGGCAACAATCTTGGATATCCATGAGTGGTTTGTAGTTTGAAGGCACAGGATGGATTATTAGACGTTAGTATCCATGTATTTAATATTTTTTACTTTTTATTTTTCGAAAATTTCCTACTCATACAAATCTGATAGGTACTTGGTTTATGTCTATTCAAACTAGAACGGGAATCGCACATGGTGCATCTGCGACTCGCTATAGATAATTTAAAATGGGAAACTAAAATGAATTATCAATTCGTTCAGTACGTGGTAACAAATGATTCTGCACCTCGCTTCGAATCTCATTAATTGTATCCTAGTACATTTTCGAGTGATATATGACAAAAGAGTAACTCTAGATCATGTTGTAGCAACGGATCAATAATTAAATCTGGGCTTGGTGTAGCTTTCAAATTTGATTGAAAAAAAAATATGAATGACTCACTCCCCGTGTATAAGAATCGTGACGCAGAAAACCATCTCTCCAGTGTCTAGGTTGTTTATCAGTAGCAGAATTATTTCTTACTCTGTTTTGCTTTGGTTTTTTAGTCTCGAATTCATTAGGGGACAAAATATATCCTAATGAAGTGTTAATGAACTTTAAAGGAAAACTTATTGGATTGATTGGTGAGATTAGTGTTCATTGAATTGTCTATTTTAAAACGAATGATCCAAATTTGCTGTGTTTACTTTAGAGTGATTTTCATCACTATAGAGGAGCACTACACACTGTTCTTAAAGACAATTTCCATAATCATTGCATCAATTATAATGGCTCAATGAACATTTGTCAATTTCCATAATCATTGCAACAATTATAATGGCTCAATTCATTTCCCAGGATATAATGATTAGATCATACTGAGATATGGGGTGGGGAAAGCAGAGCTGCTAACCGGCTGAGTGGAACACATGACCTCTCACTACTTAGGAGTTAAGAGTCATGATGGTTAACTTAGCTAGGCCAAGTTGAGTAGAATACTAGAATCAGTATCTCTGCTGACTTGGTTATGAGACTATCGTTTCTTACAAGACTTCACTGCAGAACTTATGAATAGAGATCCTGGGTAAGATATATTTAGTGTTCTCTGCTTTCTCCTTTCCTTGGTCCTTTTTTATTCTTCATAAACAAGAGTTCTTCTTTCAAAACCAAATATTTTATCTTAAGAGAACCTCTTCCGAAAGAAAAAACACACTTGTTATACACTAGGAAATGACCCTTTCAAGAGATACTTCCTAAAACCTAAGAACATGTCCCTTTAAAAAGACAATCCCAGTGTCCATTGATAACTGTTAAATACAAAACAAATCTAAATTAATTTTAACTCGCTTATGATTATCAAGATTTTTTAACAAAAAGTTCAAAGATGATTTATCTGCAAGCACTAGTATTCTTCTCTAGGAACTATGTACATATTACAGGTCCTATATTCGTTTTAGTTGCACTCCTCTTCTTAAGCGTCTCGCTAGATTCAACTATTTATGTGTCCATCTTCTTTCCTTTTTATTTTACATGTGTATTAGTATTATATTTTCATTGTAGTCTTCAAAGAACTTACAAGAGTAGTGAAACACATATACGCTCTATGCCTGCATAAAGAGAAGAGAATGACCTTAAACAGGAGTGAGAGACGCGGTTTAGTGCCTGCAAAAGACATCCGGTCACCAAATTAGAATATTCTGGTATAGGTTCCACAACTTTAGAGGAAGTTCATTGGAAATTCAAGGTCTCGTCAATGACTTTCCACTGTCATACCGAGAGTGACCATATTGAAAAACCATTTGAAGTGTTGGCAGTTTCATAAAGTGCAGTGAAAATGACCAAACAATGCAATTCTCCCATTTTAAGCCGTTCCCACTTGACAATGGTTGTCTTGGGTCTATAACCATGTTTATGCTTATTTGCAGGGCTGTGACATAAGATGCTTGTATATATAGAATGGGAAAACTTGTAGTTCATCAAAAACCAGTTCTAAAGTGTTTTCATTTTTCTTTCTTTTATTTGCAAGATTTCCTTTCTCGGACGCTCTTCTCTCAAAATCGGTTTGTTGTTCTCAAATCCTTCCTTCTATCAACAGAAACTATCTTTCCTTCTTTCTTCTTAGATTTTGAAACTTGAGAAGTTTCCTGTACGTTGAGCATTAAAAACTTGAGACTCTAATGCAATCTTGTTTAGGTTCCAAGACCCACTTTTTAATAAAATGCTCACATTTTATAATTATATCTTCCAAGCTTCTTTTAATTGATCCTCTAGCCCAAGTTTAACATAATCATTTTCAAATTTCTGACTAAAATAATTCAGTTATTTTTTACGTTGCGTTTTGTTTTTCACATGTTTAAAATTTCCCAGTTTTTAACCAATCATTTAAAAAAAGCTCGATTTTATCATTTCAAGACCTTTCGCTTTGTTACTATAGATAGACTTTATCAGCAACTACTCTTGCCGAAAAATGGGTATGAATGACGAGACACTTCTCTCGATGATGTACCAGAGGACAGCTCTTGGCCTCCTGTTAGTTGTCACCTTTGATCAAATAATTAATTAAGGTTTGTTCAAGGTCATCTTTGATCTTCTGATCTTCAAGGGAATTGGAGTGGAGATGCAGGATCATGTTACTTTGGGAGTCTGTTTCCAATTTCTCGAGACATAAAGAAATACACTTCAACATCTCGAGGAAGCATGGGCTCTTTGAAGAATGAAATGTTCATGGTTGAGCACTTGAGCCCCCGGCTCCTTGAAGACACCGTTTTCATGCATTTAGGAAATAGAAGTTTGCAATTGGCTTAATTGCTTTGGCTTTCTCAAACTGAGAGCCAGAGTATATCTTTATATGTAAAACAAAAGCTTCATAATAATGAAATTTCAAGGGTGGAACAAAAAACTAAAGGGATTTAACACCAAATAACATAACAAGATGCTAAAACAAATAAATACTATTATCCAACATAAATGACTAGGCAACTGCATCAGACATTTATCCCCTGACCCAGTTGCATATCATCACTACATACCCACAACCCCTGGACCTACACGTGCAACTTTTTCAATGTTCTTATTTGAATTTGTGTGGTACAGGATCTAAGTTGGGTAATGGCTGAGATAATCGGAGCAGGTGCTGGTGTGGTGTCGGCAATGGTGGCCGTCTACCAACTATTGCTGGACAAAATCGAAGCTTCAAAAGATTTGGAGGTGATATGCAAAAATTTGGATGAGGCTATGCAAATGCTGTGTGCAGCACGGGATGATCGCGAGCATATATTTAAGGCACACCGTTCAAGAAAGGAGCGAACCAAAACATACAGTGCCTGGCTTGGCAGGGTAATAAAGTTGGAAGGTGAAGTGAACCAAATGAAAGGGAAGTACGACAGCTGGCAAAAAAGAAAGATAAACATGTTAAAACTTTCTCGTTCAAAATTGGGT
Organism: Lonicera japonica; assembly: GCA_021464415.1. NCBI lineage: Eukaryota > Viridiplantae > Streptophyta > Magnoliopsida > Dipsacales > Caprifoliaceae > Lonicera > Lonicera japonica. Next base: position 54,946 of record JAKCWG010000417.1, read on the forward strand.
AAAGAGATGAAAATGAAGAGTTTAGAGGCCCTCAGTCTTTACAAGGAGGTCTTAACAGACATGTTAGTGGAAAGGGATCCCGAACCCGTTCTGAAGATGAACGCACCAAACATAAAAGAAGTGCCAACACATCAAAAGTATTTGGAATGGATATTACGTCATCTAAAAGACTCTAGAGTTAAAGGTATCAGAGTGTTGGGGCAGTTTGGTGTAGGGAAAACAGCGATCATGCAGAACTTGAATAACCACGAAGATGTAGCTAAGATGTTTGAATTAGTCATCTGGGTGAAGGTTTCAAATAACAGCAAGAATTTTAGCATCAGGGAAATGCAGGAAGATATTGCTACAAGATTGAAAGTTGATATGGAAGGCAAGGACAATTGTACAGATAGAATAAGAGACGAGCTAAAGGGAAAGAAGTGTTTGTTGCTTCTTGACAGTGTTAATGAAGACCTTGATTTAGAAAAAATTGGAATTCATCTTAGTGATGAAAGCGGCAGCAAGATAGTATTAACAACTAGGTTGAATCGTGTTTGTCACTCAATGGTGAACCGGGTGATCGAAATTGAAAGATTAAGTTATGAGGAAGCACGGGACATGTTTCAAAAGGTTTTGGGTCACTCAAGAACTTGGCGAGTTATGCCAGAAGTTATTGAATATTGTTACGGTCTTCCATTTTTAATACAAACAGTAGCAAGCGCCTTCAAAAATAGAAATACTGAAGAGAGCTGGGACATAGGGTTGAGTAATTTAAAATATTTTCCTGAGAAAGGAGATCCTTCCATTCAGATTGTGTATAAATATTTAGAATTTTGTTGTAATGAGTTGGAGGGCGTTCAAAAGGATTGCTTTCTTTATAGTGCATTGTTTTCAGAAGAGAGTGACATCAACACACATTGTTTATTGGATTGTTGGGTTGCTGAAGATTTGTGCGGCACTAACCAGGCACGTGCGTATGGACGTCAAATATTAGAGGAGCTTAAGACAATGTCATTACTCGAAGAAGGTCTGCGTGGCCATGGGGAAAATGTTAGGATGCACAAATTGATCCGGAAAGTGGCATTGGATAAGTTGTTAGCTGATGATAGACGTAAACATTTGGTGAAAACAAGTGCACTGTTGCAAGATCCCCCAAACGTTGAAGACTGGAACCACAAGGATCGAATTTCTTTGGTTGACAACAACCTAACAGTCATACCAGAATGCCCAGATTCTCCTTTCCTTTTCACACTTTTTCTACAGAAAAATCAAAGTTTGAACCTAATTCATCCTATTTTCTTTGAGAATATGGGAAATCTTTGGATTCTGAACCTGCAAAATACTGGAATTGCGTCACTCCCATCTTCATTATGGAAACTGAAACTTCTGAAAGTTCTTTATTTAAATGGTTGTACTAGGCTGTTGAAGCTTCCTTTTGAAATAAGAGAACTAGCAAGTCTCGAAGTGCTTGATATACGAGGCACCGGAGTCGAGATTATACACGAGCCTTTTCCCTATTCAAAAATTCAATTTGTTAGCTGGCTCATTCAGAAAGTAGTATTTAGAGAAGTCCATCCTCGCCCATGGACGCCCATCCCCAACATTGGGAGTCTGCCTCATCTGAAGCGTTTGTTGGTGTCCTTCAATAGTTTTGGCAATGAAAATGTTTCTCGACATGTTTTACATTTTCATAATGAGATCTCCAATATCCCTGCTACATTGGAAGAGCTGGTCATTGATGTGAATTCATACAAGAAATTTTGCAGCAAGATGATAAATGTTGTGAGAAATAGTGTAGCTACCATTAAAAATCTGACAACTCTCAAGTTTCTATTTAAAGATTGTGTTGAAGAAGTCATAAAGGTGGTGGCTGGTACTAAAAGAACCTACTTTCCCGAAGCCGGTGATCTTGCGAGTTTCCTCGAGAAGACAAACAACCTCAACTCAAAATTGTCCTTTGAAGTTTACATTGGCTGCTCTATCTCATCACATCAAATTCCTGAGATTAACCAATATCAGAGGTACTTGAAAATTTGCAACGCGCACTGCTGTGACCTTACCACCAGTGTTAGTGAGGTGCTTTCTAGATCCGATGCATTTGAATTGGTTAACCACTGTGAGCTTGAGCACATATCCCAGCTTGGAACCGCAAGCTTCGATGGGGTCAAAGGTTGTCTGGTTGAAGGCTGCAACAGAATTGCAGCAATAGCTGATGGTAACTGCCCCATGGACGGCCCACTGCTACCAAACTTACTAGAATTATACATGAAGAAATTGCCGCGATTGAAAAGCATATGGAGGGGTGGGCCCTTGAAGGTGGGCAGCCTGTCTAGTCTGAGGACCCTGCTAATTGAGGATTGCTTCGCAATTCAAGAGCTGTTCACTGATTCTGGGATCAGAGTCCTCCCAAATCTGAGGAAGCTAACGCTGGTTAATTTGCAAAATTTAACAAGCATTTGCACAAATTTCCCTTCTGACCAGTGGCCAGCCTTAGAAGAACTGAAGATACATGGGTGTCCCCTTTTAACCGGTTTACCCTTTGAAGACAAGAACGCGATGAAGCTGAGGGAGCTAATACTTCTCGATATGCCCAATTTAACAATTTGTGCAAAAGACTCGGTGAAGTGGCCGGCCTTAGAGAAGCTGAAGATACATGGTTGTTTCAGTTTGTCTTTGTTACCTTTGAGCAAATATAGCACAATGAATCTGAGGAAGTTAACACTTCTTGATCTGCCAAACTTAACAACTCTTTGCACAGCTGAGTCACTTGAGTGGTCTGCCTTAGAGAAGCTCAAGATACAAGGGTGTCCAAGTTTGACTGAGTTACCTTTTAAGCAAGGTAAGGCATTGAAGCTAAGATCAATTCAAGCATCACAAAAGTGGTGGGATGCACTGAAAGGGCTAGACTCTGAGGTCAAACAACGTCTTTATCAGGTTTACCGCTCCCTATGAGGCAATGTTCTCTTCAGGACTTGGTTTTTCTCCATTACCGCAATTTCCCTAATCTATGTTGAGGGCTGAACAGCTGGTTTTTACTTTTCTTTTCTTTTCCTTTTTTTTTTCATGATATTTGGATGAGATGATCTCTACGATAGATAGATCATATCTACAAAATTTCAACAAGAAATTCAAACCCGGAGTGCGTATGCTGAAAATTTGATATCTATGTTCATTTTCATCCATCGGAAGTTTAGAAGATTGTTTCGATCACTTAAATTGAATCTTCTGATGAAATTTTGTATAAATGACGTGCTTGTTATAGAGATCATAAAATTGGAGGAATGGGGGCGAGGTAATGGACAAGAGTCCTCACCAAGTAATAATATTGTTCAATTAATAATTGCTTCCCAATCAAGCTGTTGGCGCAAGTGAAAAAAGGAACCAACACACCCCTGGCCTTTCACTAGGGTTCAAACGCACCAGGACTTTGCTATACTTAAATCCCTACCCCGCCGGCTAAATACCTCCTTCCATTTCTTTTCCAAACAAGTTAAAGTTTTAAATGATTGGTTGCTTTGGTTCCGTTTGATTGCAAAGATGGAAAATGAAAATAAATTTACTTAGTTTGTGTGAAAAGATAAAAAATAAGGTGAGAGATGTTACTCATTTTATGAGTATATATCTTCTGTCCTTTAATATTTTTTGTGAAAAATTTTTACTCACCACCAAGCAAAGAAAATTTCTTTATGGAAAAACTTAAAAATTAAGAGGATATCACATCTATCACTCAACTTATTTTCCATCTTTTCACCAAAACTAACTCAATTTATCTTCCTTTTCCACCTTACGATCAAACGGAGCCTTTGTTATAGAAAGTCTAGAGTTGATAATATTTTTGTATAAATTGGTATATTTGTAAAATTCTGTTATCTACTTATTTTCTGTATGTTAATAAATATTTAGTATTTTATGTTTTATTATGTATTTTGTTTGAGGATAATAGTAGTGGGTAGTTTTAGGAGAACTATTAGGGGTTGTGATTAGTTCCAAACTAGATGGTTCGCAGATGAGGTAATGGAGGTAGTTAATTTCAGGACGTCGCTAGCATAATGGACTGTAAGTTTTCCAAAACTTGCAGCCGGTTTTGCCACCATGTTTAAATTGAGTTGTATTAAGAAACTTAAAAAGGCAAAGAAATTTTTAATAATTGCAACAGAGTACTTAAGTAGGATGGTGATGTTGGCACTTCCAAAAACACTTGGTAACACTCTCACTTTAATTCGATCATTCGTAACCGAGTAAAGTGTCTACTATTCGGTTCTTGAAGACCGAATATAAGTCTATATACTCGGTTCTTGACAACCGAGTAAAGCATTTTCAAGTTTTTTTTAAGTTTATACTCGGTCTTTCACAACCGAATAACATATACGTTCTTCGGTTGTTAAGGACTGAATGAAAAGTGGGAGTGTTTTCAAAAGATTTTGGGGGTGCTAACATCACCACCCCTTAAGTACCAATTTAATTTATATATGGATCCAAAGTAAACAAGATTTACTCTAGAAGATTTTAGTTGCACTCACTACTTTTGTTACTTGAGTTGGGGTGTTCATCGGAAATTAGTGGTGCCATTTTGATAAATTAGTCCGTAAATCATCTTTACTAATATCAAGTTGAAATAAAATGTTCGATCTCAAATTAACAAGTTTAGTAATATAATCAGTATTTCAAATTAAAAGTTGATACTAAATTTCACAATTTTTAATATATTTTGTATTTTCGATGAATTTCAATTTAAGGTATTTTTGGTTTGTTACGGTTTTTGGTAAACATCATTATATCCATAAAAACTTATAATACTGATGATTAATTAAACTCCAAGAAAGTTTTAGATTGGGGGTTAATTTTAGATTGAAACTTGTAAGATTTATACAATGAGGTGAATAATTATGATAACAAGAGCTGGTCTAATGGTTGTTGGGGCAAATGGTCCGGAAACATCCCGAGTTCAAACCCCAGTAGGTACAAAGTTATAATGGCTAGTGGTAGGGTCAAATCCGCAATATGGTGTGGAGACACCTCATGGGAAATCAAAACTGAATAATTATGATAAACAAAAACGATTGTCGACCAAAATCACTTGATAGTATTTATATCAAAACTTATTGATAAAAAAATTCACTAATTTGTAAGTACTTAAATTCTTAGCATATATGGTGGCTATATTCGATAAAAAAAATTGTCAATAATTTTGGTATTTCAATTTCATACATGTAATTTTGAGAAAGTTAAAGTTACATATGATCGTCCTTGCTTCTTAATTCCTAGAAAGTTTCATATAAGATTGAGGCAATGCCTTCTCTCTTTTTTTCCCCCCAAATCCAAATGCCAAATTTGATTTAGCGTTAAGAGACAAGTTCTTCACTCAATGCTTAATACTAATAAAATTTTATTTTCGCCTTTTTCCTATCTTTCTGTTCACCAATTAAAAAATTATAATACAATGATAAGAATAAAATTGTAAATTCGCATTTGTCCAAACAAATTTAAATGAATAAAATTGTAAATCTGCATTAGTCCAAACAAATTTAAATAAACACGGTCAAATCAGATAAGAAATAAACACATTTTTCAGTTGTTCAATTAAGCACTAAGCATTTAGAACAATTTAGTATTAAGAGGCTAAAATTAATATTTCTTCTTAAAAAAATGAATTCTTACTTAGCTAATAGATATATCTAGGGGTGTCCATCCGATCCAATCCGGTCATTTTAAATCATCCGCATCCGATCCGATCCGATGTCGGTTTTAGGTTTTAGCATCCAATCCAATCCAACGCACTTGACCAATCCAATCCAATCCAATCCAATTAAATGTTGGATTGGATCGGTTTTGATCCGATCCGATTAGAAGTTTAAAATAAGATACACTATATTCTTGAAATTTTCAATTTTAATGTAAAACAAGACGTAAACTGCTTGTGGTGGATGAGGAGAGACGCATGGTGGAAGAGGAGACGCTGGGTGTAGGAGGAGACAGAGACACGTGGTGGAGGAGGAGCTGAGAAGACGCTGGTGCGGCGCAATTTCTAAGTCCCAAACCTAGTTTTTTATTTATTTATTTAGGGATTAGGGTTATGCTACTGCCTACTGCAATGTGCTGTTGTGAATTTGTGATTTATGAGAATTGAGAAAGAAAAGAAAATGAGGATATTTGTTTAAGTTTTTGTTATTTCAATTAAAGCCCTTATCTTATTAATATTACAAAGTGACCCCTATATAATGGATTGGATTGGATTGGATCGGTTTCTACAGCACATAAAACTGAAACCAATCCATTTTTTTCGGTTTTTAAATTTTGCATCCAATCCAATCCAATCATTCATAAAATCCAGGAAAAATGGATTGGATTGGATTGGATTGGATCGGTTTTTCGGTTTGGATTGGATTTTGAACACCCCTAGATATATCTAAATTTTTTTTTCTTAAACTAATAAAATGTGTATACTTAGGGGCTAGTACGTATTGAGATAAATATAATTGTATTATGTAGTTATCTTTTGTTACTATTTTTGTAGAGAAAAGTTTAACAATATTTTGATTGTTGGGAAAACGAAGGGCAGAAACAATAACTCTTGATATATTATTCTCACATGCAAATGCTATATGTAGGTAACAAGGTTTCTAGTAAGGGGTATAAGTAAAAAATTATAAAAAGCTTGTCCTATTAGGCAAGGATTTGGAAAAATTAACTTTCAAATGTGAATTACCGGCTCAAATGTGATGCTGGCATTTTCCTATTTGGCCATTCAAATTCAAGTAAACAAATGTACCCTTACTCAACTTTTTCAGTTTAGGGAATTTTGACGATGGGGGCATATTTATATATATATATATTAATAAATTATGTCAGTCTTAATATGTTAGAACTTTTCTCACTTATATTTCTAACTGGTGGCTCATATGTAATTTGAGCGTTTGTCTTTTAATCCGATGACTCATATATAACATTCACTTATCTTTTCAACTAGTGGTTCATATTTAACTTCAGCATTTATGTTTCAATCCGATAGCTTATATTTTTCTCTTAATTAATTTATCTCCTAACTAATTTCAATTATGATATACCAAACAAGTATTTATTAAACATGTATTTATCTTTTAATTAGTTTGTGATAAATTTTAACTCTACTTTAATCTCCTTTCTCCTAAAATCAAACATAAAATTCATATGTACTTTTGGATCAAGCTCCATCTGTACTTCGTTTCTATTTATCCTTATGAGTATAGTTTATTTATGTAACATGTAAAAACCTCTTTCTGATTACTTTTTTTTTATGTTAACGTTTATTAAACAATATTCGATGTAATATTGTATATATAATGATTATAAAATAAGTATGTGTACAATATGTACATATATATATATAGCAATATTAAAAAGTGGCATACATTAAATGTAGCAATATTAAAAAAGTGGAATAGTCTATATGTAATATAATTGATTATTATAATTTTATCACAATGAATTGTATATAATTTTACATAATGTGTATGTCTGATCCTTATATTTTTACGTAATTTAGACTACTGGAAGTACGATTAAAAAGATGTTGATGGTCGGATTTCAACCCTAGAGGAGGGTGAATAGGGTTTAAAAACTTTAATGCGGAATTAAAATCTTCTCTAAAAAAGTTTAAGTAAAATAAATTTACAAAATCAATATATCAAGGAATGCAAGAAATAAACAATTAAACACAAGAGCAAATAATCAAATAATCTTGAAACAAGCAATAATATAGCAAGTAGATAAGAAGATTGAGTTAGAAAGATTGAACAAATTTGAAGTCCAAGACTTTTTGTCCTCGCGGTTTTGATTTACCAAACCATAATTTGCATTCGGTTAGTTCCCTGAGAATTTTCACTAAAATCAATCTCGTTCCGGGTGAAGATCAAACATCTACAAATGTTGTTGTCTCACACACTTTACAAGTATTGATTTACCACAATACTCTCACAAGAATCCCTCTTGCTAACTTTGTGAGATTTACCTCTCACAAACACTAAACAAGAATTTACCTTATTGTTTTCCTATGAGATTTACCTCTCACAATTTGAATATAAATTATTTGGTTATTCACACCAATTAACAATAACTCTCAAGTGTTTAAAGAATATAATTGAAGCTCACACTAGAGTTACTTGTTTGATCAAGATTTATAGCTCAATAAGAATGATTGATTAAAAACAATTTCTTGAATCTTTTGATATTGAAGATAGATGAAGAATAGAGTATGAGAGTGATTCAAGGTAGTCAAAATGTGTATTAGATAGTGTATATATAGTCCCAAAAGTGATATAGCCGTTTGTGAGGTTTGGTAAAAGTTTGGTACCAAAAATGGTAAAAAATCAAAAATTCAACGACTATATTCTAGGCCATCAGTCGACTGAGCAAAGCTCCTTAGTCGACTAAGTGAGCCTTAGTCGACTGATGGGCTCTGTCCATCAGGCCAAAATCTCAATTTTTGCACTTTTGCATATAAGCTCCAGAATCAATTCTAATGCTTTGGGGACTTCAAAAATATGTTCCTAAGACACCTATTTTCGAAAGAACTAAAAATATGATCATTTGAATTTAATATGAATTTATTTGAAAACTGGTTTTTGCAAGAATGATGTTTTCAAAGAAATTTTGATTCAAATTGATTTTGATCAATTTATGAATGCTATATCAATGTATATGAGCTATATAAATAATCAAATAAGAAACTTTACATAATACCAAAGCAATCACTTAATTATCGAATTAACGAGTCTTTGAATGTTTCGATTTATTTCTTTAATTTGATCTTCACTTAAAGCTTTTGTCATGAAGCTTTTGCATGTGATCCTTAATCTTTGTGCTTCATAGATTTGTATTGTGATGAGATTGATCTTCTTTAACTTGTCCAATGCTTTGTTGACTTGATCAGATATTGATTGAATGATCCTTATCAAACTTCCTTTGAGCAATCGTGCTATTCTTGATTTTTCAAAAGAAAGCTATAATCTTAAATCAAGAACATGTTAAATTACATATAATTGATTTATTGTTATTATCAAAATAAAATTAAGACCTACAAGGTCAACAGATGTGTATGTGCTATTCAGATTTTTGATATTCAATCACAGTCTTAATTTTAAAATGGGTGTCTGTACAACGACATATATTATATTTTTAATTTTATCGTAATTTAATTAATTATTAATTTTACGTGATATATAAACATTGATTATTAAATTTTATAATTTTTTATACTAATCTTTTTATTAAAAAAAAATTCCAACATCATTTTAATAATTATTTTTCAAACTGCATAAGTTTATTCAAAATAATATTATTAATACACATTTAATTTCATGCACAAAAATGTTCATTTGCTAGAAATTCTCTTACACTAAAATTCTTATCACTTGAATCATACCAAAATTAATAAATTCAAATAAAAATTAAATAGCTTAAATTAAAATTAGAATCCAGTTTTGATTTGTTACTAAAATAACTTCTTTAATTATATTTTTCCGTACATTTATTTGATTATTAGGCATGTCTGGGTAGTTTTTACTATCAATATCAATTATTTATTAATATTTTAATATTTAGTTATATTAAATTCAATAAAAATTTTAATTGATCAAAATTATTTATATTTTTCTTATTATAAATGGTAGAAATTAATTTTCTAAATGTAGGAATTTTAATTTTTAATACCTCTTTATTTCTAAAAGACAAATAGAAAGGGCATCATGTCGTATATACATTTAAGTAATGATATTTGCAATATCAGTTCGTTTGAAAGAAAATATAATTAATTTTAAGAAATTATATAAAAAAAATAAGTTAATGGTTGGTGATAAAGGCATATCTAATATTATTTTTATTATTCTTTTCAAAATACATTAATAAAAGTTTATTTTCTCCATAAACTAATCCTAATTTTTAAATATTATGTTGATCTAAGGGTGTGTTTCGCGTACCGGTGCGTTTAGCGCGCCGGAAAGAAGGTATGATATGAAATTCTAATTTTTAAATATTATGTTGATTTAAGAGTGCGTTTAGAGCGTCGGATACAGATGTATGATATGATAGGATAAAGGCCAGATATGATAAGAGTTAGAATTAGTTAAATAAAAATTATATGAGATAGAATATGAAATGAATTAGTTTGATAAGGATTAAGCGAGATCGGACAGGAAAAAGATTAGTAGGATAAATATTTAATAAAATTTGCATTTTATGGAATCCTGGATTACAAGTCTGGATATTATATAACATAACTCGCTTTTTTAAAAAAAAAATACATGCAATTTTAATTGTTGTCCACAATTTTATTTTATTTTATTCGCTTCATTTTTTTTTTGCTAATGCGATTAACCTATTTATAAATAAGTTTCGTAAAAAAATATTTTGGGAGAAAAGTTCTATATTACATACAATATTTACGAATTAGGCATTAAGTACAGTTTCAAATTCTTATGTAAATTTTATTTTTTTTATAAAACTAAAGTTTCTTATAAATTCTTTCATTTAATAAAAGAAAAACAAAAATACAATATTATACGAGAAATAAATTTTATTAGTTGATTTACTGTGATTTTGGTGATCAAAAATTTTCATTAATCAATTTGATTATCTAAAAGGCATACAAAAGAAGACCGGAATAAATTTATTATAAATTTATTTTTATATTTATTTTGTTATCTGGCAACCACATGATAAAATAATACCACCTATAGTGGTGCTATAGTTTTATCCGGTTATAATGAGATAAAAGGATAATTAATCCTGAGTGCAATCATGTCTCGTGTTGATCCAATTATACCTCTAATTATGTGCAACAAACGTACCCTAAATGTAAACATATTAATTTAAATTTACGCAATTATTCTCTTGGCATACGCATACCCTATACATGATCATTAATTTCTAAAATTAATGATTCAATAAGTACTAATGGACATATATATATATATATATATATATATATATAAATGGACCATGTCGAGATTAACGTTATTTATAAAGAGACAGTAGTCGAGTTTACGGTTTTACCAAATTCGAACTCGATATATCTAAAAATATGATTACATGCATAAAACTAAACTTGACTAAAAACATATGTATTTAAAAAAAAATTTACCCTGGTTACTATAATATACGTATAAAACTTAACTCACTTTTCCCTCCTTGCATGTTGTAATTATATTGTATCACAAATGTATTTAAAGAAAAATGTTATATTACAATAGAATCGAGACAAGTGTACAAAATTTATGTGAACTCAAATTTAAATCATTTAAACTCATACGTTTCTTGATTATAAACGAAAAAAGGAAGAGTTTGCCCTATATTAGGATTTGTTTAGTTGAAACTTGTCAAATCAGGCTATTTTCGATCCCTAATTGTAACGGAAGTGCAATTACACAAACTTAATTTATTTTACCACTATTTGAATTATAGGCATACAATTATATTTTTTTAATTTTGGTTAAGATTAAAAATTAAAATTAATGCCGCAATGAAAATTTTAATTCTTCTTGCTCTCAAATTTAGAGTATACTAATACTTTTTAAGAACAATGTTAAAATTAATTTATATGTGAAATAACAAAGTTGGAATAAGAATTCTTAATATCAAATAAAAAAATATTAAAATTACGAGTAGTTACAGATATAAAAAAGTAATAATAAATATGATTTTAGATAGTATGACCAATTACATATAGGCACAATCGAATTATGTCGTAAGCACGGGCATTAATTAGTATATTAATAAATTACAAATATTCGCTAAAAAGATAAGTGGCGGTTATGATTTATTCTCAACTGTTTATCTTTTAATCTAAAAGTCTATAGGTGTCATGGAACTCTAGTAATTTAAAGCATAATTATGGCCACTTATATATTATATTATATTTGAAAATATTTCAAGTATATCCAAATTTAGTTTATTTACATATTAAAATCCAATGCATTACATCTCCATTAACCATTTATTAAAAATATTTTCTTGAATTAATTTGTATTACTAAAATATGATTCAATAACATAAAAATCGTTTCTCCAAAAAAAAAGTAAAATTATATAACATGTACTAAAATTAAATTTTTCCAATTCTTATTTAGATGGAATTAAATTAATTTGGAAAAATGTAATTTTTTTTGGGGAAAACTTATTATATTAATTCATTTAATCCATTCAAACTTGATATGAATGTAATATTTTTTTTCAAATACAATTATAATATCACATCATTACAACATGTCGCATGGGCTGGGCGGGATAGATCGGGTTGGAGTCTATACATATTGTAAATGGCGGGGGCCAAGTTTTCAAAACAAAAAAAATATTTTGCACATAGTGGGTCAGATACTTTCTAATAAGCGAGCCATGTATATTAAATTCACTAAATATCCTATGTACTAGAATCCCCCTGGTAAGTCAGGTTTGAATAGAATCTCTAATATGTCTAGGTGAAATTAGATTAATTAGGACAACCGTAATATTTAGTTTTTTATTTAAAATTCTTTTTAGATTAATCCGTTTGACAATTCCGGCCTAATTTCATTATGATACATTTTGATTAAATAAAATTATAATATCATAAAATTACAATGTGGTCGGTAGGCATATTCAAGTTTTCAAAACAAAATCTTCACCTATTGGCTTAGATTCTTTATAACCAATGGCTATTTCATATTTAATTTTGATATAGATTCCATATGGATTAAGATCTTCACAATAAATTGGGGATGAAACAGGTTTTTTTAGACCGAGGCGAATATATGTTCCACAACAAATACCCGTCACGAGTTTAGCCGAGATCAGGTTGGCATAAATTTAACCCGTTTGATCCGATCCAACCTAAATATAATTTTTTTTTCTTTAAATACCCTTGTAGTAAGCTTGCAGATTTATTACATGATTCGATTACACAACACAAAAATGATACATATTTTTTGGGTATTTGTGAAACTTTAATGGGTAATTATATTTGGATCATAAAGAGATATTATAAGTCTTATTGTATCTTTAACTGCAACATCAGATAGATCAACTTCGAGCATCGAGTTCGGGTTATGCGTGATCAAAAAAAGTGTGTTCAGGTTTTTCAAAAGAATAATTGCACATATTGGGTCAAATTCTTCAAACTGGTGTTTATATTAATTTTTTGTATAAATATTCAACGACATACGATATCTTTATCATAAATCAGATTCGAGACAGGATTTTGGAAATCTCTCTATTAAATTGCAGTTGAAATGAGTTTTTAAGACATGGAGGTGAGTATGGGTTCCATAACATATATCCAAAATAAGCTTAAGTTGGGTTTAGGTTCGCATAATTTAATATGTTTGATCTCATCCGACCTAATAAGTATAACAATTTTCTTTAAATATATGTATAGTGGTCTGACAGTTTGTTTCACGTCCTATAACATCACATGTAATCGACAAAATTTTTCTTAGAATGGATAAAACCTTCACAGGTGCTTAAAAATGGATATTATATGGCTTATGATATCTTATAACTACAATGCTGCCAAGTGGGTTAACTTCAAGTATTGAGTTCGATCTATGCATATTGAAAACAAGTGGGTGGGATCGAGTTGCTTCTAATATGGTGCTTATAATGATGTTTAGTATAAAAATTCAACGGTCTATGGTATCCCTTTAATAAATCGAATTTGGGATGGATTTTTAGAAACTTGGCACGTATTTAAGTTGGTAGTACTATCGGCACAGGCATATCTAGTCTATTAATAAAACATAAAAAAAATGCTAAATTTCTTTATCAACGTAAGTGGTAACTATGATTTATCCTCAAATGTTTATGTTTTTATTAAACGGTTTAGATTTGTTATGGCATAGTAGTAATTTGAATCATAATTATGGTTATATATTTAACTCAGTAATAGATATGGAAAGTATTTTAAATCTATCTAATTTCTATTTTTTCTTTATTCATTAAATATGCAATAAACTAGGCATATTTTTGCGTCTTTAATTAGAATTTATAACGAGGGAGTTAGTTTTGTTTATGCTTCCAATTAATAATTATTATTTTTTTGATGCAAGCTTCCGATTTGTAAATAGAGGCAATTGGGCTTAAGGGCCTGCTCCAATAACAATATAAATACAAAGGCCCATTATAAATTAGCATTGTAAATTAAGGACATCACAAAAAAAGACATTAATGCCCCTTCCTTATTTAACTAATAACGTGCTAATCTTAAAATATAACTTCTCCGTCTCCGTCTCAAATCAAAAAATTTCAAAGTCCACTACAATCGATCATCAGTTTTCCTTAAACTGCTCGATGTCATCATGCCTTCTACACAATTGATATAAACCTTCATTATTATTATAAAAAAAATAAAAAAATACACATACAATATTACACAACAGAGGTTCTAAAACAGATTTAGCACCACAGGGGAACTAAACATAAGGTGTTAAAACAGTTTAGCACCCATCCAATAGTACACATCAAGGTGTTAAAACTGTTTTAGCACAATTTCTATACAATAGCATAACTATTTAAATGGTACTAAAACAAACTTAGCACCATTTTTCAGTAAGAGTAAACAATCAGATTAAATAACAGAGTAACTATTTAAATGGTGTTAAAACAGATTTAGCACAATTTTTAAGCAATAGTAAACAATAAGATGGTGCTAAAACAGTTTTAACGCCAAAATGTCCAAAACTAAAATGGTGCTAAACAGATTTAGCGTCACAGGGGAACTAAAATATAAGGTGCTAGGGGTGTTCACAGGTTGGTCAACCGACCCGTTGACCGGGTTTTTGGACCGGACTGACTACTTCGGTCCTTTATTTTTTTGGACCGGATCGGACCGAAAATGTATATAAGACCGGACCGAATCGAAGCAGTGTTTATCGGGTCAGTTTCGGTCAGTCCATCGGTCTGCCGTTGGCTGTTATTGAGATTTGGGATTTAGGGTTGCAAATATTCAAATTTAGTTTATTATATGTTTTTTTAATTAAAGTGAAATGAAAGACCGAAAGTTAATATGACATGTAGGTTTTTTAAAGAGTGACAGACCAGTAATATATAACTAATATTAGCAAATATATATAATTTTTAAAAATATACAAATACTCGGTTCAGTTCGGTTTTATAGGGTTTTTTAACCTATAGGACCGAGGATCGGACCGAATTTAATTGGTCCAAAAAAAAGTAGACCGAACTGACCCGCAACATATATAAAAACCGAAAAAAAGCCTATGGTCCGGTCCGATTCGGTCAGTCTTTTCGGTCCGGTTCGATTTTTGCACACCCCTATAAGGTGCTGAAACAGTTTAGCACCCATCCAATGGTACATATCAAGGTGCTAAATCTGTTTTAACATCATTTTTATACGACATAGTAGCTATTTAAATGGTGCTAAAACAGATTTAGCACCATTTTTGAGTAAAAGTAAACAATCAGATAGTGCTAAAACAGTTTTAGTACCAAAATGTCCAAAACAATAATGGTGTTAAACTGTTTTAGCACCACATCGAAACTAAATTTAAGGTGCTAAAACAGTTTATCACCCATCCAGTGGTACACATTAAGGTGCTAAATCTGTTTTAGCACCATTTTTATACAACAGAGTAACTATTTAAATAGTGCTAAAACAAATTTAGCACAATTTTTGAGCAAGAGTAAACAGTCAGATGGTGTTAAAACAGTTTTAGCACCAAAATGTCCAAAATAATAATGGTACTAAACCGTTTTAGCACCACAGCGAAACTAAACTTAAGGTGCTAAAACAGTTTAGCACTCATCCAATGGTACACATAAAGGTGTCAAATATGTCTTAGCACCATTTTTATATAACAGAGTAACTATTTAAATGGTGCTAAAATAGATTTAACACTATTTTTGAGCAAGAGTAAGCAATTAAATGGTGTTAAAGCAGTTTTAGTACCAAACTGTCCAAAACAATAATGGTGCTAAACCGTTTTAGCACCACAGTGAAACTAAACTTAAGGTGCTAAAACAGTTTAGCACCCATCCAATGTCCAAACTACTAGAACGTTCAACAAAATTTACGTAAAAAATTGAATACATGAACACATTTGAATACATGAATACAAAATTAATGAACAAAAGAAGAATAAACTATTTTAGCACCGAAAATGAACAAAAGAATAAAGGCGTACCTTGAAAGTACCAAAGTGTTAGCAATGGCGAAGAAACAAAGTTAGCCAATGGTGAAGTAACAGAGCCTCCATTTATCAAAAGGAAAAGAAAAAAAAAAGAGTTAACACAGCCTCTAAAACAATACAAATGCTTCCCCAAAAGTCTCATCTTTTCATCAAATCAATCTCCACTTCAGCAGCAATAACAAAAAGAGCACTCTCAATTGGAGAACTTAAAGAAAAGAAACGAAGCTAGCCTCTAAAATCTCCTTTGTTCTCTTACAAAGACACAACTGGGCCCTATTTCTCCAAACCCTCCACCTTTCTTCCAAATACAAGTGAGATATAGAGCATCGAAAAACAGAGTAAAAAGGAACAATAAACTGAGATCGTCGAGAGAAATTATAGAGAGAAAATTTTGAACGTATGAATAGAGATGAAAATTTGATCGTGGTAGTTGTGTAAGAGCACAGGTTTAGATAATGCAAAGGTTTAGGAGATATTTTACGGGGGTAGTTTCGTACATGAACATTTTGTCATTATCCTTAAAATAAAACAGAATTACGAAAAGTGTCCTTAATTTATAATCAAATTATGAAATTAGTCCTACTTATCTTTATTAAACATGACTCTGTCCTTAGAAATATAAAACATTACGGAGCGAGGTTTTGTGACCCATTTTCTCTTGTAATTATTGTTGACATAATATTTATTTAATTTTTTATTAAGGAGACTTTGTCTTTTCTATAATTTTTTAAGGATATGATGATGTTTGAAAAAATATAAAATTATAAATTAAGAACTATTATCTTCCTTATAAAAAGATAGAGATTATTATATTTGGAGAGTGCACAAATTTGTGAATTATAAATTAAGCATAAAAGGAAGGTTGTATTATAATAATCGGTTAAAGGTTTATTTTTTTAAAAAAAAACAATGTATTTTACAAATTTTAATAAAAGTTTATAATTTGAGAAATAGAGTTATTGTACAATTAGTAAATATATCTAATTGATTATGATCCATCTAACTTTTTTCTTTAATATTAGACATTTCATTGGTGTTTGTGATTATAGTAAATGATATTTTACTAATTGACGAAATAAATATAGGGTAATGTTATTGTAAAAGAAAAAAAGGCACATGCTAAGTATTTGTAAACCATAATGTATAACTAAAAAAGGCATATTTATGCGGTGAGTGCTTTTTTCTTTTATCTTAACACGTTTTCAACCAAAATTAGCATGTTTTTGATCAAACCAACCTTAATGGGGTGACTATTTTTTTCTTTAACTGAAGGAATAAGAATTCTAAAATACAAGCATGACTCTATTTAGTTCATTCAAGTTCACATAATTTTAGCCCATTGAACTTGAATTATCAACATATATATTTTCTTTAAATACAACTATAATACCACATAATTTCACTAGGTTGATAAAAGTTAAGATATGGTTGCTTTGAAACCATGCATATAACAAATGATACAATTTTCAGGTTGTCAAAATTAACTCTCGTCAGGATATATTCGGGTCTGAATACATGTTTCTTTTGGGGTTGGGGTCGAGTTTGACCAAACTTGCCCCAAGTTAGAGATGGTAAAGTATCCCGACATGATGGGTTTTTAACCCGTCTCGACCTGAATGGGCAGGGTTTGTTTTTGAACTCGGTCGGGTTCGGGGTTAGTGTTTTTTTTTTCCTTTTCATGCCTTTATAATACACTATAATTTCTCCGCATTAGGGAGTTTTCAGGTCCAAATGTACTAAAAAGGGGGTAGGTTATGGACGAGCCTATATTTAAGCTGGCCAGGTTCGTGTTTAGCCAAACATAGCATGTTTGCCTTGAACTAGGTTTATCCCACCCTGATCGAATCGGCACGTTCAAATTTTATAATATTATAACCATATTTTTTTTAAAAAAAAAGATATATTCAAATTTGTTCAGGATGGTTCAAACATGCCAATCTTATTAAAAATAAATAAAAATTTAATTGTCCTAATTAAACTAAGTTCGTTTAAATAAGTATAAGTTCGTTCAATAATAAAATTTATAAGGGAACCATTGCATTCTGTTGATTTGAAAAAAAGAAAAGAAGAAGTCCTTATAGATAACAATT
Source organism: Lonicera japonica (assembly GCA_021464415.1). Lineage (NCBI taxonomy): Eukaryota > Viridiplantae > Streptophyta > Magnoliopsida > Dipsacales > Caprifoliaceae > Lonicera > Lonicera japonica. The sequence continues at coordinate 73,168 of JAKCWG010000417.1, forward strand.
GACAAAATTAATCAATACATGTTATATTATAACAACTTTTTAAGTCATTAACACATATTTTAATAATAAAAACTAATTCATGAGAATATTTTTAGTACTGATAAATAATTTTACAGTTGTTCATGTTTAATATTATTCCATGAGACAGATAAGCTAATTTAAAAATATTATATTTAGTTCGGATTTAAAAATATAATATTTAAATTGGGTAAGATTAAATGGGTTAAATTTATGACAACCTGAACCCGATTCAAACTCGTGACGGATATTTGTTGTGAAACCCATATTCGCATTGGTTTAAAAAAATTTATTTCAACCTCAACTTATTATGCAAGTCCTAATCCATATGAAATATAAAGCAAAATTCAATATGAGAAGGAATCCCGACCTATCGATCTCACATTGTAATTATATGATTTATAATTGAATTGGATGAAAAAATTATAACATTCAGATTGAGTCGGAATAGATCAAAGGGGTTAATCTAAAAAAAATTAAATATTACAAATGTCTTAATTAATCTAACTTCTTTTAAATAAAAACTGAAAAAATTAATTTTATCATATTCAAATCAAGTCAAAGTGGATCAGACGAATTAATCTAAAAATAATTTTAAATAAAAATTAAATATTACAGTTGTCCTAACTAATCTAAATTCGTCTAGATAAAAATTGAAAAAAAAATTTAATTTTGGTACATTTTATATATATATTTTTTAAAGCAATAAATTAGTAAGATATTGAAACATAATTTTGTAATAAAAATCAATTCAAGAAACATATTTTGTACTAATAAATATTCGTATTTGAAATCTAAGAAATTAAATAAATTATTTATATATGGTTATTTATATAATAGAAAGTAGCAATTAAATTTAGAAAGAAACTAAAATTTCGATATTCTTTAAAGATTTTTGAAATACTTTTAAATTTAATGGGATATATAAGTAGTTATAATTATGCTTTAAATTACCAGCGTGTCACGGCACTTACAAATCGTTAGATTAAAAGACAAACAACTGAGGACAAATTCTAGATACCACTCATGTAGATAAACAAATTTAGCATTTTTTGTGTTTTATTAATATACTAGATTTGCCCGTACCTACTACCGACCTAAACTCGTACTAGGTTTTCGTTGTGAAACCTATATCCAAAAACCTTCTCAAATCTAACTCATAAGAGATATATCTTAAGTCGTTGAATATCTATACGTACTAAAATTCAATATAAGAGCCTCGTTACATAAAACTCGACCTACCAGGTGCATGTTTTGTTATGAAAAACTTGAACTTGCTATATTTCAATATGGGTGAGATCTTAAAGGGTATTCATAAATAAATTGTTGTATTTAGGTTGCATTGGATCAAGCAGGTTAAATTTATACGAATCTGAACCCGACCTAAATTTTTGCAAGGTTTTTGTTGTCTAACTTGTATTCCCCTTAATTTTAAAAAAAACTCATCACAAACCTGACTGATTAAGGAAATTATAGTTCATAGGAAATTTATAACAAAATTCAATTTCATGAGCTGCTGATCGGAAAGAATTTGATTAAATAGGTGCAAGTTTAGTTTTGAAAACTTGAACCTCCACCATTTACTCTATGCATAGGCTCAAACTTGATCTTTCAGGTATTCACCTAAAATATTTGAAGAAAAAATATTATATTTAAATCGGGTCAAATGTGTTAATCTTGTAAGTTTTTTAAATAAAAAAATAAACATTACAATTGCTTCAATTAATTAAGTTCATCCAGACATGTAGTGTATACGGTACCATCAACTTGAACATGTAATGGGTTTTTGTTATGGAACACGCACCTAAAAACCAGTAGATATCCTAGGCTATTGTATATTTATACCGAAATTCAATATAAGCTTTAATTAGGAAGAACTTGATCCAAGCTATGCATGTTTTATTTTGATAAATCTGAACACGCTCCATTTCAATATACATAAATATGTACTCGACCCTACCCTCCCGTTCACGTTGTAGTTATAAGATATTATAACTATAGTTAATGAAAAATTATTACATTTAGGTGAAGTCTAGTCAAACAGGTTAAATGCATAAGAACTTGTACCCGGCTCGAACTTCTGTACTCCATATTCTCCTCAAACTCAATTTGTCTAACCCCGACTAAACCAACACGTTATAATTATATAGTATTATAATCATATTTAAAGAAAAAATATTGTATTCAATTCGGGTCACAATGATCAAACAGATTAATCTTATTATTTCAAATCTATCTACTAATTAATTCAAGTCTATCTAGATAAGCTTATAAGTTTGTTCAGTAATAAAATTTTAAAAGATGCTCTTCTTGCTAATTCATTTTTAAAAGTCCATGAAGATATCAATTGAAAAAATTAATTGATACGGGTTGTATTATAATAATTTTTTAAGTTATTGAAACATAATTTGATAATATATTAAAACAATTTTAGGGGAATAGTTTTTCTTCTAATAATATTTTTTTTTGGAAACTAAGAATTACAAAATCATAATTTTACAACTAGAAAGATAAGCTAATTTAGTTCAGGAAAAAAAATTCTACTAATAAATATTTAATTCATTTCTGGAAATTAAGAAATATATTACTAGTTTTCCCATTTTCTATATCATTCATATTTAAATATTTGTCCATCATTAATTGGCAATATATAAAATACTTTGTGATTTAAATGGATAGTTAATTAATATAGAAACAATTTTGAATTTCAATATCAATATGGAAAAACTATAATTGGATTTCTTTATAAATATTTTAAAATTTATTAAGAAAATTAGGCTTAGGTCCAAGATTTTTCAAATGAATCTACTCAAGGACAAACTAAATTCCACTGTTTATTTTTTTTTTGAAATTGAAATTTGTGGATGAGGATAAATTCATTGAATAAGCGATGAGATCGAGTTTGAACCATTGGTTCTACTAAGGTTTTTTTACCCTCCTATGGTGAGGGTTTATTTCTCTTTTTTATGGGTAAACTTATAGCGAGAGGAATATGAATCGAGAGGGTTTTGAAATAATTATGCACAATTTTGAAAAGTCACAAAAGGTCTAAATATCATAAAAGTTAGTGACAATGTTTATCTTTTCTAATTTAACAATGTTTTGGGAAAAAGAAGGTTCTTAAAGGGGGGCCATGGTGCTTTATTATTTTAAAAGAGGCAGAGTGTTGGTAACAACCATTAGATATTGATTTTGCTCAAGTCTCCATTTGAATTTATTTTTATAATCTTCCTTTTCTATTTTTTAGAATAAATCCTCCGCTCCCAAGCTAGGGAGCTAGAGTGCTATCATTAAAATCAAAAAAATAAAGCTGAAGGTGACAAGGCCCACCTTCATGGCCTGAGTATGGGAGGGCAAAAAGCCAACAATATTTATATCATTTGATAAAAAAAATAAATAAACAATTGGACAAATCCTAATTATTATTGATTATCTAGATTAAGGGTGCACACGATTCGAATTAGATCAGTTTACTAGTTAAATCAATACCAAGCCAAACTGATTGGTTCTAATTTTTTTGTATGCAATCTAAACCAATTATACGAAAAAACTGAAACAAACCAAACTAAACAAAAACGGATTGGTTCGGATTGGTTTGTTGGTTATAAATAAAATTTAATTAAAAGAATTCTAATGTTACATAGAACTAAGATAGTAATACATATTATCAACGAGACAACACGTGATATATTTATTTTGTAGCACCACACTAAACTTTTTTACGTTAACGGTCTATTTTAGACTTACTAATCTACCGTTTCATAAAATTAGCGAGTTTAAAAGGTATTTAAGTAGAATCAAGTTTTAACTTTTAAATGGGTAAAAGTTAATAGGGAATGAAACCATTTTGAATTTGATTATGACTTTGGTATATTTATAGTGTACGATATTTGTCGACAAGTTAACCAATAATATTAAAAACTATAGCTTATAGGAAATATAAAAATGTATATATACAGTTTTAGATTAGTTCAGTTAATCCAAAAGCTAAACCTATAAGCAATTCAATCCAATTAATTTTCAAAATAATCAATCTAATTAATTTTATAAACCAAATAAATCCAATCAAATCCAATCCAACCCAATCGAATAACTACAAATTAGTTTGGTTTTTCGATTTAGTAATAACCATGTGCCCCTAACCTAAATAAACAAATTTAACATTTTTTTTTTGTATTGTATTAACATACATATATAATACACATATATATCGTTGGTTGATGGTATGGATTAGTTTATATGAACCGAACATTTACGACAATTTTTTTGTTATAAAAATATTGAAATATATTTGACAACAAAAAAATCGCCATAAAAAGGTACCATCCGTTCCACGTCCGTACATAGAAATTTCCGTACATATCTATATATGTCCATACCTTGAGTAGAGTGCATATTGTTTGTCTTAATTGACTTCTATTTCCTCAAAGTCGTCTACCTTCGTTCCCCAATGGTTTCTGTCAGAGCCAAACAGTCCTCTCCTTCAACATCTAGATCTATTGCGTATGATGTGTTTTTGAGTTTCAGACGCGAGGGTACTAGCAGAATCTTTGTAGATTACCTCTATAGAGCTCTTGTTGGAGCCGGAATTCTTACAAGCCTGGAGTCAAAATCGCGAAAAGCAGTACAGCAGTCGAGGATTTCGATAATAGTCTTGTCCAAGAACTACGCATCTTCTATACGGTGCCTCGATGAACTTGTGTCGATTCTCAAGTGGAGTAGGATTAGTGGTCATGAAGTTTTGCCAGTCTTCTATGACTTCCATCCATCCGATGTTAGGAAGCAAAGTTGGAGTTTCGGGGAAGTGGGATTAACTGATCCGGAACTTAAACACAAATGGATGGAAATGGTACAAGGCTGGAGAGACGCACTTGTAGAAGTTGCAAATCTAGCCGGGATGGTCTTACATAACCAAGCTGACTGGTATGTCTTGGAATTTTTTTTTGGTATTTTTTTTTTTCGTTTCCGGAATTGTTTGTAATTTACACTCAGAAAACAATAATAATAGGTATTTGTTATGTTCAAGAAGAAGATGTAGGGTTCTTGACTATTAGCGAAAGCATTAATCAACATTTTTGATTGACTTGCTAGTTTAATAACTTTTCATGTCGGCCACATTTTTGATTGAATGGTATGCTCATTTTGCTTTATTTTCTATTCTGATTACAATTTTCAGGTCTGAGGTTAAGTTCATCCAAGAAATTGTTAGCGCAACTGAAGGCAAACTAAAAGTTAAGCTTTTACAGGTTCTTAATTATTTTATAGGCCGTTCTGCAATTATTCAAGAAATTGAAAATAAACTAAAGATACATCAGTTTCAAGTGGCATCAGAAGTACAAGTAGAGTTACTGAGTTTGGAGGGAGAAGCACCGAGTTCGAAAGAAACGGTGGAAAACCAAAGCTTATTGTTCTTACAACACATCTCTGATTTGACAGATATTCCTCTCTCAGTCCTGGAAGGCATGTATGCCGTTGGAGTTCTGGAATTGTTCAATCAGAGCATTGAATCTTTGCCGGAAACAATTTCAAGTTTAGTTAAACTCCATAAATTCGTGTTGAGAGGTGATAAACTATTGATGGAACTACCATCTAAAATCGGAGCACTTACGAATCTCAAGGTCCTTGATCTAGAAGGAACTGAGCTCATATATCTGCCCAAGGAAATTGGAGAGCTACTTCAATTGGAATGCTTGAAGGTGTCCTTGTACAGATGTGCAGACATCTACATAGAAAGAAAAGGGATTAAGACAATAATCCCGAGGGGAGCATTGTCAAAATTATCTCACCTGAAGGAATTATGCATCAATGTGGATCCAGACTGTGAGTGGTGGGATGAAGAGGCAAAAGCTGTCATTGACGAGTTGTCTGAATTGAGAAACTTGAAATCACTGAAATTGTATTTTCCAACAGATGAGCTATTGCAACAGTTCCTGCAACTCCAAGGGAGTGTATACAGACGTTTATCAAACTTTAGGTTGATTGTGGGCCGCCATGAACCGGATATAGTATCTTGTCTGCCAAAGAACCTTCAGAGCCAGTTTGAGAAATCAGAGAAATGCTTGAAATACGTAAACGGTGAGGGAAACACTGATGGAATTGCCAAGGTACTTGAACGTGCCAAGGCTTTGTTCCTTGATCGCCAGTGGACTATTGAGAAGTTATCCGCATTCAAGATTTATGAAATGCATCAGCTCATGTTTTGCTTGGTAGTGGAATGCAAAGAGATGAATGCCTTTATTGACGGTGGGGACTGCTATGAAGACGGAAACAAAGATAACGTTAGAAGACCCATTCTTGAATCGCTACATTACTTGAGCATGCATCGCATGAAGAAGTTACAATGCATTTGCAGAGGGCCAATTTTTAGAGGTTCTCTGTCTAGTCTACAGATCTTGGCTCTTTATACATGCCCCGAGTTGAGTACCATTTTCAACCCACCGTTGCTGCGGAATCTCATAAACTTGAAAGAGCTTATAGTTAAAGATTGTCCCATGGTCAAAAGCCTAGTAACCATGGAATCTTACTTCTTGGAATCTGATAATGACTTTCTCCCGAGCTTACAAAAGATTTTACTTGTACACCTACCTGAATTGCTCAGCATTTCTAGTGGTGTATGCATTGCGCCAAAGTTAGAAAAGATTGTTGTTTATAATTGTCCAAAGCTCAAGCTCGAGAATCTTTCTCCCACAAACATGTACGGTAAATATTTGCATGAGATCAAAGATGAAAGCCAGTGGTCGGAAGCACTGGACTCAAGCAGGAATGAAAATGATTATTTGCATCGTGTCTTCGTCCATTTGATGGATCAACTAACAAATTCTGGAAACTCAGTTTATCAACCCTCTGTAGAAAATCAGGCACTTTTCCATTTATTGACTAATTTACCATTTGGGTTATGTACTTCTCAATAAGCAAGCATTTATTTTTAATATGCTGCCTTACAGCAGCACTATGAGTACATATTCTTGAACTAGTTCCCCGGAGTCTGAATTAGCAGGCCTGGTTCCATTTCAGTGGAGGTCACTGTGAGTTGGGCAGGCTGCTGGCTCTGCCTGGTGACTAGATGCCAATAATAGAAGAATTTTTTTAATTTAGTTTATTACCAAAAGAGGTATAGCTTGCGTATTTATATTAATTACTATGGATTACAACTTAGGAAAGAAATAAAAAAGATCCATAAGTTATGCCTAAAACCATACAAAGCAAATCCAAAATTCTGCCCCAATATCAAGCGTAAAATATCTGACTTATAAACCAGGGGACTTTGATTTCCAACAGGCTCACTGGTTTTGATATGTAGACCAAAACATGTATTTTTCGTAATTACAAAACTGTACTCCCTCCGTCCCAAAATAAGACCCATGTTTGACTTTTACAAATTTTTAAGGAATAAGGACACATGACTTTCCACAAAATCAATGGTTAAGAACAAAACATGTTCTCCATCATGACATTTGGTACATTGATTATGTCCTAGAAAGGAAAATGGACTGATTTTTTGACATCCCAAAGGAAAAAGAATGACAGTATGACATAAAGAAGCATATAAATCATCAATGCTGAAAAAGTAATAATTTCAATCAAATTTAGTAGTCTTGAGGATGTTGGCTCGCTAAACTAATAAGCAATCATCATAAGCATTGGCACACAGCTGGTGGTGTTAGCATGATTAGGGTAGTATGTGCATGAGTAATTTGTTCTATGCATGGGCAGTCCCATGGACACAAGAGTATCTCATTTTAGGCACAGGTAGTGCTGTAGATAGGGTGGTTCGCTTGAGGTGAAGGTAGTGTTTTAGGCACGTGTAATTCGTGGTAGGCACGTGCTGGCGATTCTTGTAAGGGCAAGAATTTAGCAAGGATAATTTTGTGTATGCATATAACATATAGATTTGGTTTATCTTTTCAATTAGTGACCGAGTTTAAAATTTATATTGACGATTTCAAGATCTAAGATGCTATTGCCCAAAGATATATACTGTAATGTTGGTCAGTCATATCAATTTGGTTTCTGACAATATATGCCGGTATCGTATGTACTTTTGCACAACGTTGCTTATCGGCTAAACAGTTCGTTTCTATTATTAGGTTACAAGAAATGAACCCCTCGCTCTTGACAAGGAGGTGCCTGAGGAAGATAAGCATGAAATATTTCCATCAGAGCTGGAGAAGTCGAAACCTTTGTCAGATAAGATTGAACGAGGTAATTCATCACATTGTGTTTATGGGTCTTGGGTGTAATTTGTAAACCAAGGAAAAATCGAGAATTTTCTTTTGCTCATGCAGCGCACTTTAGGGCAACTAAGACGTGCAGGCTGCAATGTGATTCTGTTCCATGGGACCTAAAGTAGGCAGAACTAAATAGGGCAAATATTTCTGTAAAGGTCTAAACATGATCCATTCCTTCTGGTGGTTGAGAGAGAGACTGGCCTTTATATATAGGTCCAATGCTTACAACGGTTAAGGCAGTAGTGGGACTGGTGGATCCCCTAGGATCTTGTGTTTCCTAGCAATTTATGTTACATATGTACCGAGTATGGTACACTTAAGCTCCAATACATTAAAATTAGCTATCTGCAATACACATTTCTATTTCTTAACTAAGGGTTGTTTTTTATGAGAAGAGAATATAAAAAACATAGATCATTTATAATATGGGCAATCTACTAAAGATAAGCTAGAAATCTTCTCGAAAAAGTTTAAGAAAAGGCTAATTTGCATCATCGTAGCACATACTTGGTAAAGGCGAACCTGACAGTTCATTTGGATCGAGGGAATGGGAAGGAAAGGAAAGGAAAAGAGTAGGAGAGATTACAAATCACTTGTTTTGTTTAGAATTATGAAGGGAATGAAAAAGAAATGGAGGTTTTTTCCTTCCAATATTGGGAGGACTAGGAGGGAAAGGAAAATATTTTAATAAATTATTACCCATAATTTGAATTTAACCCTATTTTGTTAACAATATATTAATCACATTCCTTCTTTTCTTTTCTTTCTATCCAAACAAGAGTTAATTCCATTCTTTTCCATCCTTACCTATCCAAACAATAATAAAATTAAACTCATTCCTTTCCATTCTATTCTATTCATTCCCCTCCTAATTAACCATTTCCTTTTCATTCCCTCCCCTCAATCCAAACGGACTGTAAGAGCAAAACTTCATATACACGAGTAGTCCAAAGTGCCTTCTTTCTTGTACTGAGGTGATGCATATTATCGCTCCTCGGACCACCATACCCTCCGTCTCTACAACTTCACTGCTGAACAACAGACTCTCGATACAAAAGCCTCTCATCTATGGAATCATGTTCTCACATCCTCACAGAAACCTCTACTTCCCTCCCTGTTATCTCTCTCTCTCGATAGCACATCCAAACACCCTCCCTTCGCTCTCTTTGAAACATTGTTTTATGGTTGCAATTTTGATCTCGAAGCTTTGTAGCAACTTATTTGTATCATGTTGTTTGGCTGTCATCTATATCTACTCGTTTCAATGGTGTTTAAAAGCACAACTTCTGGTCAAAAGGTATTTAAAAGCGCACCTTATCTTTTTGATAGGTGTTCAAAGGCACACCTCCTTTTTCTAGATGGGTGTTTTAAAGGCACAAATCCTCTTCTCAAAAAGTGTTTGACTGTACATCTACTTTTAATGAGTTTTAGATGATGACTGACAACATGACTCAATGCTATACTCAGTCTGACTGTGGCGCTGTGCTATCACTACTCCTGTTAATGTTGCTCGTGCTACCTTCTGCGATTTGTGTTTCAAGCTGCAGATGTTGTGAAACATCCTCCAGCTTGAGGGGAGTGTCAAGATTGTGAGCATCATTTTTAGCCTTTTGTTAATTTGTTGTTTTTGTTATGTCTTGAATGAGATCTCCTCGATTGAAGCAATCTACCGGATTAAGGCAATCAAATCAACTGTGGAGATCCTACCTTACTTTGGGTTCCTCTCCGTGTATTATATATACTCTTGTCATCTCTGTTATTTCAATTGATGCAATACAAGTCCCTTATCTTCTACAACATGAGGCAATGATTTGAAGGGCTCCTTCCACTATTATATCCAAAACGACGACACCTTACTTTTCCATTTCAAAATAAAGACACTCCTTGATCATATAAAGTTGCCTGGTTTTAAGGTGAAAATGGCCTTTCAGGGGGAAAAAAAGGCTTCAAAACTTCGGAACCAAAAAATCATTCTTTGGAGAATTTGTTTTTGTATTGTCAACAAAATAATAATTATCAGAATTATCAATTTTTCTAAATTTTTGCTGTATGTTTAGGAACATTTGGGGCATTTCTCATATTCTTTATGTATATTAACACAAGTTAGCACCTCTCCATAACATAACATGACAATTAACATCATAAAAAATCTATCTATACTATATATGAAAGTACAAATAAACTAAGATGTTTTTCCCTTTTTTTGTGCTAACAAATATGACCCTTGTATTTCCTTTTATACATTTTTTTTTCACTAATTCTTAAGTTTGGTTAAAAGTAGAGTTCATACAGGATTGGGATCTTCAAGCTATGAAGCACGGACACTCTCTTTGAGGCCACGTGTCGGGCCTAACAAATAAGATGTTTGAAAGCATTATAGGAGCACTTTCAACCAGATAATGTATTCAGTAAGCATGACATTTAGAACAAAAAATAAAAGAAAAGAAAAGATGGGTTGGAAGGGCTCCTTCAACGATTAAATCTAAAGAAATGACAAAATAACTTCTCCCTACACATGGAGAGTTTCCTCCAGAATTTACTTAAGCCACAATTACTTCAATGTTGTACATCACACGGGCAAATGGTCAATTATAACTTTACCACTTCTTTTTTTTTTTTTTTTTTAATTTCCTTTTACCTCATGGGTGGTTGCTACTTGCTAGGCCTCAATAATCACCCTGCCACTGATGATTAAATATAATTTTAGAATAAAAGGAACCAAGGAAGTATATTTGAGGTCCCTTTAAAGAAAAATAATAAATCATCAAATTATTAACAAGTAAAAGATGAAGATTTGATTATGCACATGTTAATCAGATAGTGGAAAATAAGGATCGCTTATCAGTAAATTACTCATTCTAATAGGCAATTTTGTGATTCATTAATGGGTATATTTTCATTTGTAGATTTGTTTCATAATGGTAATACTTTTATATTGCTTGCGTTTTGCTAAGTAATTTGTAATCAATTTCCGATTTGTTGTGCTGATAGAGTGAGCTGAATCTCACTGTCTTAGGTGTTGCTCCCTACCAATATGGAATGGATATAGCAAGTGATGTAAGCATTGTGGGTATCTGTGGAATGGCTGGAGTGGGGAAGACAATCATCGCCAAGTCAGTGTATAACTCAAACTGTGATAAATTCGAAGGTAGTTGCTTCCTTCCAAATATCAGAGAGAGTGCCATAACACCAAATGATTTAGTTGTTCTACAAAGACAACTTCTTTCAAGTATAGGGAAGAGGAAAGTGAATAAAATATACAGCGTTGATGAAGGAATAGTAAGGATTAAAAATGCTGTTACAAATAAAAGAGTACTGATTGTTCTTGATGATGTTGGTCATATGGACCAATTGCATGCGTTAATTGGAAATCATGAATGGTATCTTCCGAGTAGTAAAATTATCATAACAACAAGGCAAAAGCAGTTGTTACATAGATATCATTGTCATGAGGTGCTTGAGGTGGAGACATTGGATGAGGAAGATTCACTTGAGCTCTTTAGCTTCCTTGCCTTTGGACAAGACTATCCTCCTGCTTTTTACAGGGATCACGCAATAAGATTGGTGAAACAGTGTGGTGGGATTAGTTTTGGGTTCTTCTCTATCTGGCCATAGTTTAAATACATTTAAAAGTGAAATTAAAATAATGAAAATAATTTCCCATTCTAGAATCGTAACTAGCCTTAAAAAGAGCTTTTATTCATTAGAAGATGACCATGACAGGCGCTTGTTTCTCCACATTGCCTGTTTCTTTGTCAGCAAGGACAAAGATTACATAACTACAATACTAGATGGATGCGATTTTATTGGAGATACTGGGATCCGAGTTTTAATTGAACATTCTCTCTTAAGCATTGACCTAGATAACAAACTGCGGATGCATCAGTTGCTTCAAGATGTGGGAAGAGAAATTGTACAACGATGATCTCCCGAAGAACCTGGAAGGTGCAGCATAGTGTGGAGCCATAAGGATGCCTTGGATGTATTAACTGAAGGAACTGTAAGTATTGTACTTCTCATGTCTTTTCTTGTTAAGTTTTTGTAGAGGTGGGCTCAGTATTCTATTCCGCTTTCTTCTTTTTTTAGTTAGGCTATAGAAGCAATTGGAGGTTTCATCCTTGACTTTCTCATGACTGGAGGAAACAAACCTGTTGAGACACATGGTTCAAAAGGCCTTTTCTCCTCTCTCCCCATGAGTCCTGCTGTAGTGGAATCATCTTCAACATCAGATAAAAATGTTTTACAAACTGATGCATTTTCAAGGATGTACAAGTTAAGATTGCTCCAGCTCAACGATGTGCATCTCACGGGAGACTATGCTAAAGTTCCTCAGGGTTTAGTGTGGTTGTGTTGGCGCGGTTACCTTTAACATCACTGCCCGCTGATTTTCCTATGGAGAATCTGGTTGTTCCTGACATGTGCTATAGCAGCCTGAAACAAGTTTGGAAGAAAACCAAGGTACACTAATACTCGCTTTGTCCCAAATTAAGAGTCCATTATTCCTTTTAAAAACATAATCAACGTACCAAAGCACACCGTAAGAAACAAGTTTTGTTATAAACCTTTGATTGTGATGAAATAACAGCATTCTTGAGAATTGTGATAGTCAAACACGGACTCTTAATTACGGATGGATGAGTAATTTTTTCGACATTTGTATCTTTTTAAACTATTTTGAAGAAGGGATGATATTATTACTAATAGGAACCATTACCATCCCTTTTGATGGCAGCATCTCCCAAGGTGGAGGATCCTCAATCTCAGTCATTCCCATGGGCTTACCAGATGCCCCGACTTCGAAGCACTCCCTAATCTTGAGAGATTGATTCTCAAAGACTGCATAAATTTGATTTAGGTTCACAAAGCCATTATGGGATTAGGAAGAGACTGTTTGTTGAACCTGAAAGGGTGCACAAAGCTTAGGAAGCTTCCGAGACAAATTCATCAGCTAGAATCCCTTGAAAAACTTCTCTCTCTGGTTGTTCAAATCTTGAGAAGGTGCCTGAAAAGCTGAAATATGGGGATCTTTGAAAGAGCACTGCAGCGGTAAGTTGATTATGCTGGTTATAATTTGCCTTCTCTGTTTGTGGCTTTATTTTTCACTAGTATATTGTATATAGTATTGTAGGTAAATTTATCTTATTTAACATTTCAGATAAGTAGGATGAATTTAACCCATAATATTGTGCTGTATATTAGGCGAGTAGTATAAACGTAAGTTTGGCTAAGTTACTTATCATATGAAACTAGATAACTTTAAGTTCCAAGTGGACAACTGACATGTCTTATCTGTTTTGATGCTCAACCATTAATCGGACATCTTTTCTCTTTTTCCGTTAGACTACCGTGGATGGAATTATGTGACGCTGTATAATTTGAGTGTTACCCGTTTGGAACCCAAGCAGAGGAGAGAAACTTATCCTACACAAACAAATATTATGGATGCTCAAAGTGGTGTACAGTATGTCCCCGGTAAAGCTATTTTAATTGCTTCACCATAAATCAACGAGTGGTATGTACATGTGTATGCATATTGTTGCAAAATTTGAATCGGAACAGATTTGGACGATTATTTGTTTTGATCCCGCAGGATGTTGCAAACGATTTTTATTTGGAGGTGAACTTTTCTTTTAATAAAAAAATAAATTTAGTCAAGGATTAGAGTACAAATTTTATTAAAAAATCGTAATAAGCTACATAAATGGGGGTGGCTTCCCCAATTAAACCTTCCCTAAAGGGATTTGAAATTGCCTTGAATGGGTTTGAGCCGCATCAGTGTCGCCCTTGAGTTCTTTCCTCTAAAGACTTGCTTTTACATTAGTTATGTCATAATTTCATCACCATTTTGCTTTCGTTATGTATTTATCATATTTGTTAAATTGCCACTAACGGAGTTTGAGATAGAACTCATTGGTGAATTTAAAATGGAAAATAGGTACGCCGGACTCATACCCACAATCGCTTGATTAGAAGTCATTGGAGGATGAATGTTTCTTTTAGTCAATAATAATACCTTTATTTGTAGCCCTTACATAATAGAGGGTCAACATGACCCTTTATTTTAATTGGTAATTGGAATGTTAAGAGTCTTCATCACTTTTTGTTGTTTGTTATGAATTATACTTGTTATACACCGAGAAAAAATGAATGAAAATCTACTTGCACCTTGCATTCCACAAACCAAAACTGATTGAAGGGAAAAATCCAAGCCTTGTGTATCATAATCTCTTGAAGAGATATTTGCTCGCACTCAGTGCTCGAGGTTGTAAGCAACTGTCTCCTAGAATGGATTTCGTTCTTATCAACACAAAACTTCAATTAATAAGAACTGGTGAACACAAATTTGTGCCTGTACTCGAATTAGATTTGGAAAAAATGAAAGAGGAAGGAAGAAGAGAAGAAAGGCTCCTCAAAATTGGATGGCAAAAACGTTGAAGGAAGTTATAACTGCTTGGTGGATAGGGGAGGTTACAACCGGCAATTGTTATCGAAAGTTACAACCGTTTGGTTCTAAATTCAAATTGATTTTTTCTCATTCAATTTTTGATGGTTTTGGACAAATAAATATACCACAGAGTCAAATAAATTGGTGCATTGTTTCGCTTTAATCGCTGTAACCACCAAAAAAGGTCCAAAGTTTGTTTTTTTTTACAGGAAAAACCTCCACAAGCGAGAAAGAAACAACCAACAACTAATAGGAAAAATCAACCAGAACAAGGTCCGATAAAGTTGGGTCGACTTGATTTACGTTGACAGACCATGAGCCTGATGAAAGCGCCTTTTTGGCCATCCAATCTGTGACTCGATTTGCCGATCTACGAACTGAAGCAAAAGATAAAGCAGCCATAAAAGCAAAGGTTCTAATGTCAAGAATGATAGCTCGGATCTCCCAAAGGGGGACACCGTCTACCTCGATACACCAAGAAACCACATTAGAGTTGTCACTTTTAATGGAGATATTCGAAATACTTGCCTTCAGACAAAAACCACAAAGCTTCACGCACCACTAAAGCCTCGGCAACCATAGCAGAAGAACCTGGAGGAATCCGTTTACTTAAACCATCCAATAAAGCACCAAACTCATTACAAATAACGCAAGCAATAGCCGCTACATTGTCTTTCACCGCTGCATCACAATTTATTTTCAAGCTGCCTCGAGGTGGAAGAATCCAATTCAAAACAACTAAGCTCGGGGCAGCTGAAAAAACATGGAGATTAGGATCCTCAAGTAAAGTAAAGAATTCAGTAACCAACCTGCCAGCCCCATCGGAGATTAAACCATGATGAAGAGAGGACCCATCAAAGATAAATTTATTACGAGTGCACCAAATACACTAGCAAACAATAGCGAGTCTGCCAAAAGAATCGTAAACTTCTGAACTTGACGAACGCGCGGCCCAATCTGATTCAGCCCATACGGCATTGGAGATGCAAGAAACTGAAATCAAATTAAGCAACCCACAATTTTTCCACACTTGCCGTACCTAGTCACATCTGAACAGAATATGCTCAGTCAATTCCACCTCAAGAGAACAGATGGGGCATAATGGGGAGACAATGCAATGCTTGGCAAAGAGATTCTCCCACGAAGGGATGGCATTATGAATAATCTTCCAAAGAAAATGCACTACCTTTGGGGGAGCCTCAGCCTTCCAAATGCACTTCCAGAACTCGGCCGTCGGAGCGAAAGACGAAGATGGACTATTGCGCACATCAGCTCCCAAACTCCTGAGAGCCACTCAATACCCTGATTTAACAGAATAAATTCCATTTCTTGTCCAATGCCAAATAAGGGAGTCTTCCCTACCATGAACTGATAACGAAATACGCTCAAATCATTTTTTTCAACACTTTCAATCTAGATTAACATCGGCTTCAAATATGGTATAGGCTGTTGCGGGGAAGTCCTTATGTTGAATTCTCTTCTTCCGCTACAGTTCTGTTTGTTTTACATTTTCTTCTCTTTGCAGGCACTTCTGTTTCGTTGTTTGGTATGACACCATGCAAACATTGAATTTGGTTTAACCTTATTGCATCATTTCTGGAGAAGAAATTGTTTAAGTGATAAAATATTTATGGAAAAAATGCGTGTGCAACGCCGACTATTGATACAATACATACAGCATAAATCCAGGGTTCAATTTCACTTATAGATCAATTTTTTTTTGTTACAACTTATAAATCATTCTAATTCTAGAATATTGTCAGAAAGCATTCTAAATAAAAATCATAAGGATGCTCTGGAAATTATTAATAAAGGTACATCCCATAAATCTTTTAGTAATGCTTAGTGATTTTCTTTCCCCCTCTAATCACACAAATTGCGATTATGGATTAGATGTAATTGAAAGTTTCTTCTTTGAGAGAGCCGCAAAAGTTTCATTTCATAAAAGCAACTTGATATGATCGATGCCTATAGTGAAGATGCTCTCAGAGATTGAAGAAAAAACGACCACAATAAAAGCTTACATGACAAAGCAAAAATCTTGATAAAGGGAGGGTAATCGAAGACAAAATCTCATAACAAACACCTGAATATAAGAAACGGCTCACCAAAGCACCCCATACGAAGTTTTGATCACCAACAAACACTAAAACAATGCAAAAATTAACATACGAAAAAGAGTGAGTATAATTTTTTGTAATCTTGAGTTAGATCTATGTCCTCAAGCATCAATCTGCGCATGCTTAAGCACTTGAGTCCAAGTTTGAATTTTCAACATAAAAGTTTTACTTTAACACAACTTATGCAAGAAAACCTCATATACTTTATGTATATCATTAGAGTCTGTTTGGTTATCCTCTAATTTACGAATTGGGCAATCTAAAATTTCTTAATTTGTGAATTATCTAATTTGAGTGTTTTGTTGCAAAAATGAACTAGTATATAAATTCATAAACTTAAGTTAATACCTAAGATATTAAATAAGAAAACGTAAAAACATAGTTGAAATTACATTATTTATAATTATCATACAAGTTCATGTAGAAGCAATCACACCACAAAACTTTTTGTTGAAATGAATTTTTTTATATAATTTATTAATTTACAAGTAATTAAATAATTGTAAATGTGATAATTTATACAACCAAATAAGCCTCAAACATGCACATATTTCAAGATGAGTTGTAGCCCCTAATGCTACAATCAAATTTTGAATACTTCCTCCAAATTTAAAAGTCAAGTACTCAAAGTACATCATCTTATGATAATAAATAAGTTCGTTCTTAGTATGGTATGTGTTAAGAGAAATGAGAGAAAGATATATGTATTGAATTGATGATCAACTATTACAATAAAGATGGCCTTATATAGGCTTGTTAGAGACATAAATAAGGTAACACAATAAATCGCCTAATTATGTTATAATCCTTAATTAAGGATAAGGGAAGTCAACTATACAAAATATGGTAAATACATGTGAACGTAATATATGTTAACATCCCCCCTCAAACTTAAGGTGGTAAATGTGAAACTAACTTAAGTTTGAAAAAAAAATCATGGAAACGACCAGGCGAATGAACTTTGGTAAAGTGATCTACAGGCTGATCTTCATAGGCGATAGATAGGAGGCGAACTGCATTGCTAGCGACATGCTGGCAAACAAAATGACAATCGATTTCAATATGTTTTGTTCATTCATGGAAAAACTCGGTGTGAGCAATTTGAATAGCACTTCTATTATCACAACTTAGCACTGTTGGAAGGTGTTGAGGAACTCCCATGTTAAGTAGTGTCGGTAAGAGCACGATATTCTGCTTCGGTACTAGAACGAGAAACCAAAGATTGTTTCTTGCTATGCCAAGATATAAGGGAGTCTCCCAAGAAAATACAGTACCCTGTGGTTGAACGCCTATCGGTAGGATCTCCGGCCCAATCAGAATCAGAGTAGGCACGCAGTTCCAAGGAGGATTTGGATGGAAAATGAAGGCCGTGGAACAAGGTGCCTTTGATGTAACGAAGAATGCGAAGAACAGACGCATAATGAGTAGACCGCGGAGCAAACATGAACTGACTGACGATGTGAACAGCATGAGCAATATCTGGACGAGTGACAGTGAGATAAACCAAACTTTCAACTATTTGTTAATACAAAGTGGCATCACTGAGGAGAGTACCATCGAGAGGAGTAAGCCGGAGATTCGTTTCTAACGGTGTAGGAGCCGTTTTGGAGTCTGTAAGGCCGGCACGAGTGAGAATGTCAGAAGCATACTTAGCCTAGTGTTGCGTCAACAATTTGTTTTATTTACTCGCAAGCGCACGAATCGGTATATAGTATAGCGTATGCAAGTGCGAGGTCGAACCCAAGGGACTTGATATTTTTACCACTTATTAATTTTGATTAATTCTTAATCTAGTTTAGAAATTGGGAGATTGTGAATTATCAATTAAAAACACTAATAAAATATTTAATGAATAAAATACTAACTAAATAATCAATTAATAAAATATAAAAAAAAATAATCAATCTATAAAATAATAGGGTGGAGAAATCATATATTTGATATCATATTCCTAATATTCATTCCTAATAAATTCTACACTTTGTCTCACATTAATTTGGTCTCTCGACTCTATTAGATGCGGAAAATAAAATCATTTAAGTCCAATTAATTTTTAAAGTCTAATTATTAATTCTTCCATAGCCAAATTTATATATAAAATCAAAACACTCAATATATCTGACAAAACACAATTTATATCCGCTTTTAACAAATTATAAAATGAATCCAACAAATTATAATGAGAATCCAATTTTATTTTTATATCAATTAAAATAGGCATTCAATAGGAAGAATTATTTTTTTAACATTAAAGCATTAAATGGGTATAATTAATTGGCATGAATTTGTGCAAGGAAATCAATCAAATATAATCATCCTCTACCCTAAATAATAATCTAGCATAGCATGCTTGCAATTAAAATACAAAACATAATTAAATGATACACAAATAAATAAATTAAATACTTACTTGAGTACGCGCAAATAAATTGAAGAAGAAGAAAATAATTCTGAATTAATTGCGATAGTCTACAAAGCATCCAAGCAACAATAAAAATAAAGGTTCTGGCAAAAATTGAAGAAAGAAATGAAAAGAACACAAGAAATGAAAAATTGCTCTGCCTCTCTGTGTAAATTGTGCCTCTCTGTCTCTGTCCCTCTTAATTGCCTCAGGAGATTGTATTTATAACGAAGAGAATGGGTTAGGGTTTTGGATGGTTAGTGGCTTAGGGTTAATTATCATGGGCTTGGGTTTAATGGGTGGGCTGCTGGGCTTGTGGGCTTAATGAGTAGGCTGCTGCAAGGGGGCTTGGGAGCTGGGTAACAAGCTGGACGAGTGGGCTTTAAGTTCTGAGATGAGATGGGTTGCAAATGGGCTGGGCCAAAAAAAATCACATATTTATTAAATTAACACATTCCCGCTAGAATCAATTTTTTAGTGCACTGATCTTATTTTGGCCATAACTTTCTTCTCCGAACTCCAATTGATGCAAAGTTTTCGCCCACGCGTAGCTAACTCAATGATCTCAAACGTTTGTCTCTGGAGTTTTCTTCAAATTCTGTACGAATTAATGCCATAAATTTCTTGAATACAAGTGATGTGCGCAGCCAATCTCTTCTTGCTTCGAAATCTTTCAATTTAATTCTAAACACCTGAAAAATACTAAAAATACAACAAATATAAAAATATATGCTCTCCAAAGTATAAATTAGTGGGTTATAATGTACTATTTTCTTAGTACATCAAATTCCCCCCAACTTATACTTTGCTAGTCCTCGAGCAAAGCTAATAAAAATCTTAGAAATTAAAATAACTAATCCTAACTCTGTTTCGCGGAGTCGCGATTGCACTTGGCACGTGCAACAAGCCTTTTAAACCCCATGGTTCTCCCAAGAGGACGAGTGAAGTCTCGTGATGGTTTGTAGTGAATATACCAACAAAATTCGAATGCAACGGTTCTCATTAAAATTTATTCCCCTTTTTTCACCAAATGTAAATAACTCAACAAAGATATCAAAACACATGTATGCTAAGCAATGCGAGATACATGCAATATCAAAGTTCTCAAACTAGCAAGATTAATAAGAATATTTCTTTCTCTCCAATCTCATTGTGTGTGTGTGTGAATTAACAACAACATAACGTCATTGATATCTGAGTAGGCAAAACTTTCAAATCCTATCCAAACTATGCTTTGACTCAACTCCTCACATGGTATACACTCCACAAATGAAACACTCAAGAATATGGTGTATATGCTCTCATTACATGTGGGCTGTAAAGAGTAAATGTATTCAAATTCAAATGCCTCTCACATGCATATATATGAAAAACGCTATAAATGAAAGAACAAGAGTCTCATGAAAGGATAAATACCACTAGAAAGGTGAAATGCATAATTGGATTCTCTCCACCACTCTCACATCAAAACTGTATTCCAAAGGATCTTTAGGACTTTTTCATGTTGTAATGTAAGGCTTAGGGTGATGGCTAATTAAATGAAGTGGTATAAAAGGATTCAAAGATCTAAGAAACATATTAAGATGTATACAATTAAAATTTCAAGCTAAACTTGATTTTATTTAAGCTTTTTTTTTTCTTTTTTTTTTTCAATCTTTCCTTTTTCTCATCACATAATTTTTTATTTTATTATTATTATTATTTTTATTTTTAGCTCACTTTTTTGCTATTGCCTAAACATAGAAATAACATCTCAAACATTCTTAGATAAAGGGAAGGCTATATAAATATGGTTTATACTCCTATTTGGAGTAGGGTAAGGATATCAGGCTATGAAAGAAAGGCTTATATATAAGGCTCAAAAAGGTTGACTAGTGGTATATATTTCAAGGTGGGATTAGGCTAAATGTAAGCTGTCAAAGATGGCCTAAATCACTTCCTAAGGTTTATAGTTCTTCAGTTCAAATAATATCAAAAATCCTTAAGAGGAATTGCATTTCATGGACGTACCTTTCTAGTGTTCAATCAAAGCAAAGAATAATGAGACTACTCAACGAGATACGCTTTTCAAAAATTAAGAATCGATATAAAAACCCTCAAATAAGAAGATTGGCTCAAATACTCACGGGTTATTTAGTCTCCACATTTATGTTTTTCAGGAATTTTTAGTTATGCTCACTCTTCCACCTAGTCATGCATAAGTTGTCATATGTACTCAAATATAATGATGATTGAAAATCATGAAATTTCTCTTAACAACGATAGTAGGAGAACTAAGCATGCACATGTAAAGTATTAAGACAAATGCGTCATCGTTAGCACACTGGTTATACAAAGGGAAACTTTAAATCAATACAAGAACCATTGCATTTTTTTTTCTTTTTCTTTTTTTTTTTTTAATTTTTTTTTTGATTTTTTTGAAAAAAAGTTTGTTCAATTTCTAACAAAGTGCAACATGTGAAGTACATGGAATGATAAGGCAAATAAATCCCTCCCCCCAACTTAAATTTTACATTGTCCTCAATGTATAAAGACAAGTAAATAAGAAAGGGTAAGATATCACCTGTTGACAATGAAGCGCAATGAGAAAGATAAACCTGCACTTTTGTTAAAGAGAACAAAGAAAAGCAAAATAGAAATCCAAATATAATATTATACACAATAATATACAATAATCATGGCCTCAAAAATCAATCCCGATCAACAGGATTCTCCAGAAGCATAACTTCAACTTCTGGGTTTTCAAACTCCAAAAATGGTTTTAAGTGATGGCCATTCACTTTAAACACACTACCATCTTTTGGATTCTGAATCTCAATGGCACCATGAGGATAAACCTGTTGGACTATGAATGGACTGGACCATTTAGATTTCAACTTACCTGGGAACAGATGTAAACGAGAATTATAAATAAGGACTTTCTGGCCAGGGTGAAACGATTTTCGAAGAATCTTCTGATCATGTACCCTTTTCGTCCTTTCTTTGTATGACTTGGCGCAGTCATAAGCATCATTCCTTATCTCTTCTAGCTCAGCCAGTTTGAGCTTCCTATGGGTTCTTGCCTGGTCAATATCAAAATTAAGCTGTCTAACAGCCCAAAAAGCTCTATGTTCCAACTCAACAGGTAGGTGACATGCCTTGCCATAAACTAAGCGGTAGGGAGACATTCCAATGGGAGTCTTGTAGGCAGTACGGTATGCCCACAAAGCATCTGTCAGTCAGACTGACCAATCTTTTCTATTAGGATTTACCGTCTTTTCCAAAATGTGCTTGATCTCCCTATTTGAAATTTCAGCCTGTCCACTAGTTTGTGGATGGTACGCAGTCGAAACTTTATGGATCATTCCGTACTTCTTCATTAGATTTTCAAATGGTTTATTGCAAAAGTGTGACCCCCTATCACTAATGATAGTACGATGTGTACCAAAACGTGCAAGAATATGTTCTTTCAAAAATCGGACCACCACTTTATGGTCATTTGTTCGGCACACAGTAGCCTCAACCCATTTTGAGACATAGTCAACGGCTACTAAGATGTAGAGATTGCCAAACGAGTTAGGAAAGGGTCCCATAAAGTCTATCCCTCACACATCAAAGATTTTCACTATCAAAATGGGATTAAGGGGCATCATACTTCGGCGTGTAAGACTTCCTAACTTCTAACATTCTTACAGGCTACACAATAGGCATGTGCATCTCAAAACAATGAAGGCCAATAAAATCCACACTGCAAAACCTTAGCAGCTGTTTTCTTTCCACTAAAATGGCATCCACATGGTTGATCATGGCAAAAGGAGAGAATTTTTATTTGATCTTCCTCAGGAATACATCTCCTAATTACCTAATCTGGACAGTACTTGAAAAGATAGGGATCATCCCAATAAAAGTACTTCACCTCGGACAAAAATTTATACTTATCTTGCTTTGACCAATGATTTGGTATTTCACGAGTGACAAGATAGTTTACAATGTCCGCATACCAAGGTGACTGAGAAATTTGCATTAGCTGCTCATCGGGAAATGTTTCAGGTATGGGCACTGAATCACTAGAGAATTCAACTATGAGCCTGGATAGGTGGTATGCTACAACATTTTTAGTTCCTTTCTTATCTTTAATCTCCAAATCAAACTCTTGTAGCAATAAGACCCAGCGAATCAACCATGACTTTGCATATTTCTTAGAAAGCAAGTATTTCAAAACGGCGTGATCTGAATAGACAAGGACTTTAGATCCCAAGAGATAGGATCTAAACTTATCTAGAGCAAAAACGACTGCTAACAACTCATTCTCTGTGGTGGAATAATGGAGTTGAGCATCGTTCAAAGTCCTGCTTGCATAGTAAATTACGTGAGGAACTTTATCAATTCTCTAACCTAAAACAGCCCCAATCGCATAATCAGATGCATCACACATGATCTCGAATGGAAGATTCTAGTCAGGGGACCGAATGATAGGTGCGGAGGTCAGAGCAGATTTCAAAGTTTCAAAGGCTTTTAGGCATGCTTCATCAAACACAAATGGGGTGTCTTTAACAAGAAGACTGCATAAAGGTCTAGCAATCTTGCTAAAATCCTTAATAAAACGCCTATAAAATCCAGCATGGCCTAAGAATGAACGAATCTCTTTAACTGTCCGCGGGGGCGGTAGGTTAGAGATTAAATCAACTTTAGCCTTGTCCACTTCAATTCCCTTTGCAGAGATGATGTGCCCAAGAACAATTCCTCTTTGTACCATAAAATGGCATTTTTCCCAGTTAAGCACGAGATTCTTCTTTTTACACCTCTCTAAAACTAGAGCTAGGTGTTCCAAGCATTTTTCGAAAGAAGACCCAAAGACAGAAAAATCATCCATGAAAACCTCTAGGAATCGCTCTACCATGTCAGAAAAGATGGAAATCATACACCGCTGAAAAGTGGCAGGTGCATTGCATAGCCCGAAAGGCATGCGTCGGTAGGCGAACATACCAAAAGGACACGTGAATGTCGTCTTTTTTTGATCAACTAGATCAACTGGAATCTGGTTGTAGCCGGAGTAACCATCCAAAAAGCAATAGTAAGCATGACCGGCTAACCGTTCCAACATTTGATCAATGTAAGGAAGGGGAAAGTGATCCTTCTTAGTCATCGAGTTCAATTTTCGATAGTCAATACAAACACGCCATCCCTTCTGAACACGAGATGGAACTAACTCATTATGCTCATTTGCTACCACTGTAATTCCCGATTTCTTGAGAACTACTTGCACAGGGCTTACCCACTCACTATCAGATATTGGGTAGATAATACCCGCGTCTAAAAGCTTGAGTACCTCGGCCCTGACAACTTCTTGCATTATCAGATTCAGCCTTCTTTGTGGTTCACGAGAGGGTTTTGAGTTCTCCTCCAAGTGAATCTTGTGCATGACAACTGATGGGCTGATCCATTTTAAATCTGCGATTGACCACCCTATAGCTTCTTTATGCTCCTGAAGGATTTTAAGCAATTGCTTTTCTTGAGCATTATTAAGGTCAGAAGCTATAATAACCGGCAAAGATTCTGCTGGACCGAGAAAGGCATATTTCAAATTATCAGGTAAAGGCTTCAGGTCCAGCTTTGGTGGTTCATCGATGGAAAGAGGTCGAGGAGTTGATGAAAGATTGAGAGGCTCTGGTTTTGGTTGAAAAGATTGTGTACCCATGACAGGTACTGAATCTAAGAGTGCATTGACTTGCTCTATTGATTCATTTATGTCGAAATCGCAACCAAAATGAGACAAACAAGCCTCTAATGGGTCCTCTTTGCACATTTGTAGGAAAGATTCCTCTACTAGACTGTTAATCAAGTGAACTTGACCAACATCATCATCATCAGTGTCTATAAAGGTTTTGCTAATGTCAAAGACATTTAGCTCAGCGGTGAGGTTCCCAAAAGAAATTTTCATTACTCCATTTCTGTAATTGATTAGGGCGTTAGAAGTAGTAAGGAATGGTTGCCCTAGAATCACAGGAATCTGGCCTTTAATGTTCTGAACAGGTTCAGTGTCAAGGACAACAAAGTCCACTGAAAAGTAGAAAGTGTCTACCTTTATCAGAACATCTTCAATGACACCCCTAGGAATTTTCAATGACCGATCGGCAAGTTGGATTGTCATTGGAGTCGGCTTTAACTCTCCTAAGTGTAACTGCACATACACAGAATATGGCAGTAGATTTACACTGTCCCCCAAATCTACTAGAGCTCGCTCAATATGATTATCCCCAATCTTGCAGGAGATTGTTGGACAGCCAGGGTCCTTATACTTAACAGGGATTCTATATTGAATTATGGAGCTCGCTTGTTCAGCTAAGAATTCCCTTTTTGGAACATTTGTTCTCCTCTTTTGAGTGACTAAGTCTTTGAGGAACTTAGCATAAGAAGGTACTTTCTTTATTGCATCAAGTAATGGGATATTTATCTGGACTTGCTTAAACACCTCTAAAATTTCTTCAAATTGTATACCTTTCTTATTGTCTTTAATCCTATGATGAAATGGGGCTTTAGGAACAAAAGTCCTACTCGAGGTATCTTCAATTATTTGCTTAGCAAGAGGAGCTTGGTTCACAACTTGAGGTGTAGGAGCAACCTCAGCTGGAATTTGCTCTTCTTCTTTCTCTTCCTCCTCGCTATCTGGGAAACTCACTTTATTGTCAACCACCTTTCCCGATATAAGTGTGGTGATGGCTTGGACTTGCCCATGTGTTTGTGCATTTGGTGGGTTAGAAGCTAACCCACTTGAAGAAACACCTTTAGGATTCGGGATTGGTTGACTTAGAAATTTTCCCTTCTCTCTTTCACCCAGTTGACTCGCCATTTGACCCATTTGATTCTCTAGCCTGATAATGGCTTGAGTGTTCATAAGGCCATTATTTTTGACTTCTTGCAAAAGCTGGCTTGAAATCTGATTGTTTTGGGTTGTTACTTAGATAAATTGTTTGAGAGTGTCCTCCAAAGATGAGAACTGTGTTGGAGTGACATAGAATGATGGAGCAGGTGGAGTAGGTTGGAATGGTGGATAGGAATTTCCATGAGGACGGAAACCAGGAGGTGGCTGCTGTCGTGGAACATTAGATGACGAGGAACCCATATTGGATATGGGTTGACCTTGTGACCACGAAAATTTTGGATGGTTTCTCCAACCTGGATAGTATGTATCTGTGAATGGACTATTGAATTGCTTCTTATAGTCATTCATCGCATTTACTTGTTGTGGCACGAATTCAGAGAATCCTACCATAGATGGGCAAGTTTGCGACGTATGCATAGGGCTAGCACACACAGAACATCCTTCAGCTTGAACTTGGTTGACAGAATTACCGTCCAGCTGCATTGTTAGCGCTTCAAGTTTCTTCGAGAAACTATCTAACTGCCTTCTAGTCTCTACACCTCCAGTCAATTCATAGTTGCCTTCCCTCTTCTTGTTTTGAGATGAAGAATTTCTTCGAGAAGAGAAATTCCATTGCTGAGAGCTTTCGGAAAAATTCTTGAGAAAATTATAAGCTTGATCTTCAGTGAGACTAAGAAAAGTACCACTGTTCATTGACTCAATCATATTTTGATTAGTTTGAGTCAATCCATTGTAAAAGAATTGTACCAATCTCCACGTCTCAAAACCGTGGTGGGGACATCTGAGAAGTAAGTCCTTAAATCTTTCCCAATACTCAAAGAATTTTTCATGATCTTCTTGACAAAAATCCGATATCTGTCTTCGAAGTTCATTTGTTTTTGACATGGGAAAAAATTTAGTAAGAAATTTGGAAACCAAAGTTTCCCAATTATTAATAGACCTAGAAGGTAATGAATTGAGCCACGCCTTTGCTTTTCCTTTAAGGGAAAAAGGAAATAAACGTAAACAAACTGACTCATCTGAAAAATTTTGAAACTTAAAGGTAGCGCAAATTTCTAGAAAATCCTTAATATGGAGATAAGGATCTTCTTGATCGATTCCATGAAAAATAGGAAGAAGTTGCATCACTTGCGGTTTAAGCTCGAAATGATTTGCAGTGGGGGAAGGTAAAACTATACATGAAGGTGGGTTGGTAGTGATAAGAGAAAAAAGCTCCCTTAAAGTCTTCGTCTCTTCCTGTTCATCAGCCATTGTTCCTATCTCAAATAAAATATTAACTTCTAGGTTTTCTATCCTATTCAATCTCTTAATACCACGCTTCCAAACAATGCTCATACACTACACTATTCCTAAGGGATTTTTTTTTAATAAAATAAAATAAAAATGAACTTGTAGAAAGAAATAATCTAAATTAGTAAAATGGTAGGACGACTTATCAAGTCCCCGGCCCGCGCAAAAAACTTGTTGCGTCAAAAACTTGTTTTATTTACTCGCACGCGCACGAATCAGTATATAGTATATCGTATGCAAATGCGAGGTCGAACCCAAGGGACTTGATATTTTTACCACTTACTAATTTTGATTAATTCTTAATCTAGTTTAGAAATTGGGAGATTGTGAATTATCAATTAAAAACACTAATAAAATATTTAATGAATAAAATACTAACTAAATAATCAATTAATAAAATATAAAAAAATAATCAATCTATAAAATACTAGGGTGGAGAAATCATATATTTGATATCATATTCCTAATATTCATGCCTAATAAATTCTACACTTTGTCTCACATTAATTTGGTCTCTCGACTCTATTAGATGCGGAAAATAAAATCATTTAAGTCCAATTAATTTTTAAAGTCTAATTATTAATTCTTCCATAGCCAAATTTATATATAAAATCGAAACACTCAATATATCCGTCAAAACACAATTTATATCCGCTTTTAACAAATTATAAAATGAATCCAACAAATTATAATGAGAATACAATTTTATTTTTATATCCATTAAAATAGGCATTCAATAGGAAGAATTATTTTTTTAACATTAAAGCATTAAATGGGTATAATTAATTGGCATGAATATGTGCAAGGAAATCAATCAAATATAATCATCCTCTACCCTAGATAATAATCTAGCCTAGCATACTTGCAATTAAAATACAAAACATAATTAAATGATACACAAATAAATAAATTAAATACTTACTTGAGTACGCGCAAATAAATTGAAGAAGAAGAAAATAATTCTGAATTAATTGCGATAGTCTACAAAGCATCCAAGCAACAATAAAAATAAAGGTTCTGGCAAAAATTGAAGAAAGAAATGAAAAGAACAGAAGAAATGAAAAATTGCTCTGCCTCTCTGTGTAAATTGTGCCTCTCTGTCTCTGTCCCTCTTAATTGCCTCAAGAGATTGTATTTATAATGAAGAGAATGGGTTAGGGTTTTGGATGGTTGGTGGCTTAGGGTTAATTATCATGGGCTTGGGTTTAATGGGTGGGCTCCTGCAAGGGGGCTTGGGAGCTGGATAACAGGCTGGGCGAGTGGGCTTCAAGTTCTGAGATGAGATGGGTTGCAAATGGGCTGGGCTAAAAAAAATCACATATTTATTAAATTAACATTCCTGCTAGAATCAATTTTTTAGCGCACTGATCTTATTTTGGCCATAACTTTCTTCTCCGAACTCCGATTAATGCAAGGTTTTCGCCCAGCTTAAGGATCTCAAACGTTTGTCTCTGGAGTTTTCTTTAAATTCTGTACGGATTAATGCCAGAAATTTCTTGAATACAAGTGATGTGCGCAGTCAATCTCTTCTTGCTTCGAAATCTTCCAATTTAATTCTAAACACCTGAAAAATACTAAAAATATAACAAATATAAAAATATATGCTCTCCAAAGTATACATTAGTGGCTTATAATGTACTATTTTCTTAGTACATCACCTATGAGAGATAATAACCAGCTGAATCAGATAGAACTTCAAGCCCCAAAAAGTAATTTAGACGACCAAAGTCTTTCATCTCAAAATGATGACTGAAAGATTGTTTAAGTTCAGCAATTCCAGAAGCATCATCCCCAGTAATGATTATGTCATCGACATAAAGGATAAGAAGCGTGATACCGACCCCTGTCTTTCTGATAAGGAGCCCATAATCATGAGAACTAGATGTAAACCCCAATTGGTGAACTGTGGAACTAAATTTTTCAAACCTTGCACGAAGAGCTTGCTTGAGACTATATAAGGCACGGCGAAGTTTGCAGACTTGAGATATGGAATGGGGAAGTCCTGGGGGGAGGTTTCATGTAAACTTCCTCAGAAAGATCACCATTGAGAAAAGCATTTTTCACATCCATTTGAAATAACTCCCATTTTCTAACAGCTGCAACAGCAATAAGACTTCGAACTGAGGTTAAACGAGCAACAGGGGCAAAGGTTTCCTCGTAATCGATTCCGTATTCTTGATTAAAATCTTTTGCTACAAGTCGGGCCTTGTAGCGATCAATAGACCCATCGAATTTGGTTTTGATTTTATAGACCCATTTACACCCAACTGTTGTCTTTCCTAAGGGGAGGGAGACCAATTCCCATGTGTGGGCTTTCTCTAAGGCCTGCAATTCTTCAGACATAGCTTGCTGTCACAATTGGTTAGAACTAGCCTCTTTATAATTAGATGGTTCATGATGCGAGAGTATGGTGGAATAGCAATGATAATCACGAAGGTGATGATGTAGCTGTTTTACCCGGGTAGACTGGCGAGGAGGATGTGATTGATTGACATAATCGTTGGACAAAGCAGTATTATCAGGATATTTCGCTGTCGGATCATCTGGTTGAGCAGTAGTGGTGGTGGTGGTGGTGTCAGATGGACCAGAATCTGTGGAAAAGGTTTCACTGGATGAGCTGGCCTCAGGAGATGGATCACCTGGTTGAGCAGTGGTGGTGGGGGTAATAGATGGACTAAAATTGATATCAAGAGTTGGTTCATGGGAAGTTGTTGTGTTCGAAGGTAGGATAGACAAGGCAATAGGATGAAGATCGACAGTGGAGCTAGTAAATAATGGAAGAGAGTTATCAGTGGTGATATGAAATTTGGAAATTGTTGAAAACATTTTGTGTTCCTAAAAATGACATGTCGCGACACACAAAGTTGTTTTGAAATAGGATCCCAACACCGGTAACGTTTATATTTTATTCCATACCCCAAGAAACAACATAGTCGAGAGCGAGGTTCGAGTTTGGAATGTTCATGAGGTTGGAGCAGGACAAAACAGGCAGATCCAAATACTTTAAGAAGATTATAGTTGGGTGAACTGCCATAGAGCCTTTCATAGGGACATTGATTTTAGAAAACAGGAATAGCATGATGATTAATGGTTTAAACGGAAGTAAGGGCTGCTTCTCCCCAAAATCGTTCAGGGCACCCGCTAGATATCAGAAGAGTGCGAACGGTGTCTAAAATATGACGATGTTTGCGTTCAGCACGACCATTTTGCTATGTACCAGGACAAGAATATTGAGAAATGGTTCCTTGCTGACGCAAGTAGTTGAGAAAATTGGACTATTTGTATTCCATAGCATTATAAGCATGGAATATTTTGATCGGTCGAGAAAATTGAGTTTGAATCATTTGAGCAAAGTTGTAATATATTTGTGGCAATTCGGAACGATTTTTCATGAGATATATCCAGGTAAAATGAGTGTAATCATATAGAAAAACAACAAAATATTTAGATCCTCCCATGGTGTTATGATGAGAAGGTCCCCAAACATCAGAATGAATAAGGTTAAAAGGTGCAGAGGAAATGGAATCATTTTTATTAAAAGATAGTGCAGGTTGTTTTTCAAGTTGACACGACAAACACAAAATATTGTCTGACTTAACTGTGCCTAATCTACCAGTAAAAATAAGAGATTTAAGGCGATCAATAGAAACATGACCTAACCTGGCGTGTCAAAGTTCTAGAGAGGAGGTGGAGAGAGCAGGAGCAGCGAAAAGGGTAGAGGTGGTGATATCTGGTGGTGTATGAAGGTGGACAAGCTCAAACATACGACCGACTTTACGGCCTATCCCAACAATTTGCCTCGTCCTTAGATCTTGTACATGATAACTAGAAGATGAGAAGATAATAGTTAAGCTAAGATCACAAAGTTAACTAACAGATATAAGATTAATAATCAACTGAGGAATATGAAAAGTAGATGAAAGAGATAAATTATCTGTAGAGACTGAACCAGTGTGGGTGACATATAACGGAGACCCATTAGCAGTTTTGATGGGAGAAACGTGTGAGGTAAAGTGTTTAGAGAAAAAGATTGTATGATCGGGGGTCATGTGATTACAGCAGCCAGAATCAAAATACCAAGAGTTATCTAGAGTGGCAGACATTGCATGAGAAAGGCCAGATAAAACTTGTTTTTAGTAATTCTACGATATCTTTATTAGTAACAGATGGAGTTGGATGCGGTGCTGGTTGGATGGCAGCGGCAGTGATAGAAATAGGTGGAGGAATTTTAGTAAGATCCATAGGGTTTGGTTACGCTGGAGGCTGATTCTAGAAGTAACCTGATGATTTGAGGTTGATTTGTAGTAACTGGAAGGGGTTTAGGTAAATATAGGTGAAATTGGAGAGTTTAGGAGTGAGTATGGAAAAACAAGAGGATCTAGGGTTTAATAAGTGAATAGTTGGACGTTTTAGGATCAAAATGGAATTATTGAAAGGTTCTAGGGTCAAAATGGAATTATTGAAGAATTTTGGGGTCAAAATGGAATTATTGAAAGTTTTTAGTGTCAAAATGTAATTATCATAAAGATATGGGGTCAAAAATAGAAATAAAGGATAAGTTGGGCTAAGGGCTGACGTGGCTGATGACGTGGTTCGAAGGTCGTAAGGGATGACGTGTCACTGACGTGTCGATGACGTGGCAGGTCAACGATGATGTGGACGGGTCAGCGCTGACGTGACTGCCACATGGATTGCAAGACTGGCTGGTGGCGCGTTGGTTTAAGCAAAGCGGTGACTGGTATGTTTTATAGGCGCGTAAGGGCGCGTAGTAGATTTTTTAGTTGATTTCAATTGGGTTTGGATCGTCTCTTCAAGACGAAGAGAATGGTTGTGTTGGTTTCTAGATTTGGCTTTGTTTTAATAATATCGTGTAGGTTTTAGGATTTAGGTTATTTTGATGGAGATTGGGTTGGGATCTGGTTGTGCACTGGATGTTGCACTGGATGCTGGAATCTGAGAGGGCAATGGATGGTGGGTTCTGGGCAGTAGGGTGGGTTGGATGGTCAGCTGTGAGAGTTGCTAGAAGCGTTTGGTGGAGTGGTTTGGAGAAGGAGAAAAAAGAAAAGGCCAAGAAGAGAATTAAACTTGCTCTGATACCATGTTAAGAGAGATGAAGAAAAATATATGTATTGAATTGATGATCAACTATTACAATGAAGATGGCCTTATATAGGCTTGTAAGAGACATAAATAAGGTAACACAATAAATTGCCTAATTATGCTATAATCCTTAATTAAGGATACGGGAAGTCAACTATACAAAATATGGTAAATACATGTGAACGTAATACGTGTTAACAGTGCGGCTTTCTTATACTTTAGAGTAGCGTAGTAATATGGCACCATTGGTGTCAAAAAAAGATACGTCAAATGTATTAAGTAATATTTGAATTTTGTGAATACTCATTTAAATAGAAATTAATGTCAATATATAAACCGTCTGGTCCAAATTTTTTAAACCTTACACTAGAGTGATTTCCATCCGCGTAGAAGAACCTATTCCATTTAAGTGTTATGTATGCCATTGTAGTGAGTCGAAAAAATGTAGCTGTGTTGTAGGGCATTGTATATTGTCTTGGAGCACCCACGTCCTCACTTGAAAACAACACCAAGCAGGCGGGCTTAGTGAAAAGGTGTCTTTTCATTTCATGTAGTGGTTTTTGAGAAAAAAAAAGAGAAAAAGTTATTGTGTCCTCTTTTTAGAATAGAGTAGTAAATATGAAGGTATAGTTGAAAATTAAATGACTCGAATTCTGATAATTAGGAATCATTTAATTTTAGACATAAATAATATGCCAAAATCTAAGATGTCTACTTTTAAACTAACACTCAAGAAATTTTCAACTCTTGTTTGGAGTCATATCCACTCTCTAAACAAGCTCGATATGCTTGTTAGGGATGACAATGCATCAAGTTTCACCAAACCTGAACCCTACCCACAGTGACCCATCTTTTTAGTTGTAGTTAATGGGAGCTAGACTCTAAAGAGGAATGTAGGAGGGTTGAATAGATAATAAATTACTATTATTATTTTTTTTATCATGAGCAGATCACTTTTATCAATTCTTATCAAAAAAATTTAATCTAGAGTTAGGTCAGATAGCCATAAAAAAATTCAACACTAAAATCCACGTATATAACAAAATTTCAGTACAATAGATTGATTTTTTGATGAAATTTAATAAAGGTAATATATATTTATCATACTAACCTAAGGGCATAATTTACGTGTGTGCAATATGATACTTGGTAATTCTTCAATAATGACATTTGTTTTAGGGAGAATTAAATGTGCTCCTGATGCTAAAGATTATGATAAAAACATAAAATGTTCATGTTGCTCTCGAGGAAGACTACGCATTATGTGTTTGTGTCTAATGAGATTGCAAAAACTATGGGAATCATTTCGAGTAGATTGTTGATGTGTATAGCACAGTTTCTGTTTTACAATTGAAGTTCATTAATTGATGATCATATAAAGCTAATAAGTCAACTTGCTTTAAAGAAGTGCTTTCTTTTGTTCCTACTTGTATATGTTGGGAACTCTAGAAAAACAGAAACAGGGGTACGATACAAGGGACTGTGTGGCTACCAAATCCGATTATTATGTCAATGTATAATGCAATTAAGGATATGTTTGAGGGTACTCAAATCCTCACTGAAACTTGCACAAGTTAGAAGGTTGAGGGTCTTAGGTGGACATATAACCACCACACTAAGGATGGACCAACAAAGAGTTTGACAACCACGTCCATGTGGGTCAAACTCAAGATCTTCCTATTATGAGGATAGGGAGGATGTCAACGGGTTATAAGGCCATTGGCAACTTAGGGTAATCAGTTCACAAAGCATCTATAGCAAGAGTCATTGTTAGAAAATGGGAAAAGCCATATATGGGCGAGGCATAAACTGAATGCAGATGGTTGCTCTAAGGGGAATCCTGGGCAGAGTGGGGTGGTAGTATCTTGAGAGATCACATCCCAGGGGAAGGTGACGTCGGCTATAGCTGAGGGGTATGGTGAACAATCAAATACAACAGCTGAGGCAAGGGCTCTTATGCAGGGCCGAAGGTGTTGTATGGAAGCTAAGTATGTTAATGTTGATGTGGAAGTAGACTCATTCGTGCTTGTAAATATGCTGCAAAGGAAAGTAGGGACTCCATAGGCATATTGTATATATATATATATATGAAGTGCGGAGATTTGGAAGTGGTTAGAGCAGTTAAGACTTCAGCTTAGTGCATACATACATGGAGAACAGTTAGTGGCGGAGCCAGGAATTTTGTTCAGGGGGCCCAAACTAATAACACAAGAAGAATTTTTTGCATATACTACTAAGCAAATTAACCTCAATAATCAAATTTAATATCAATATTTAACAATTTAAGAAGCAAATTAATATTAATAAATAATAACCAACAAACAAATATATTAATAATCTAAGAAGCAAATCAACATTAAAACACATAATTCTTAATATTCAATTTTTTTAAAAAAAATGTATAAGATTATAAAAAAGAAATCTGGAGGACAAAGAAGAAGGAAGTGGAGTGCAGAAAAAGGCCGGAACAAATAAAGCATGAAGATGGAAAGAGGCAAGAAAGAGTGCTGAACTACTGGCCTTCAGCTCCTTCCTGCTACTATTGCACTTGGAGGAAAAAAAAGGGCAGTTGCGCTTTCAAGAAAAAAAAGGGTGGCTTAATGAAAAGAACGCACTACCTGCTTTCCTTATAGAACACCTGACCTCACATAAATTACAAAACTCCATCCCTGAACTTATATCTTTCATTGCACAAAAGTCCTTCATCGACTAAACTTCTTTAATTACACTAACACCCCCTATTTTTACAATATCGCACAAAAGCTCATATACTTTGTAAAAATTTGTCAAACATCCAGGGGCCCTCCTGGTCCTTACATGCCTCCGCCCTTGAGAGCAGTAGAAATGCTCACTTCCTTGCCAATTTTATCTGTTATAAAACATGTAAAAAACACTTTTATTGCTTTAGTGAGCTGCCTTATGAATTGAGGGGAATTATAGATGTTGATAGGATGAGTTTGTCTAGTCTAAGATGTAAGATATTGTAAGATGTTTGTATAAGTATTTGTACTGAACTAAAATTGGGGTGGCTGTCGCCAGTTTTGCCAAAAATAAAATAAAATATAACAATGGAGGTAATTTGGTAATTTTGTGTACATACTAAATCATCTCAATGTCTAATACATACGAAAGATGCATCATTCCTACAATTTTTTCATAAACAAAATTATTTATTTACCCTCCAAATAGACATCATGTCTTTTTTTTTTTGCTAATAAAAGTGAATCCCTCATTAGAATAGAATAAAAAACATTATGTTTGGGTCGAGAAAAACAAGGTCATTTCATTTAAACTCAAAGGCGATTTAAACTCGACTTAACAAAGTTTATATTTTGGAAACCTACACCTGCTCTAGTTTGGGGAACACCTGCCCAATCAAAATCAGATCAAGTCAAAAACCCGTAGCCTTTTTACATTCCTATATGGTACATAGCTCGAACAAATTTTTAGCGACGAATTTTCATTACTAAAAGAAGTCTCTTCTTATTTGGCGATGAAAATTCATCGTTAATATAGATCCGTACCAGATCTAGGCTATATATATATATCGGATGAACTAAGAGAAAAAGTTACCCATTAGCTACATTTGGTAACACTAAAGCTGCCAAATCTACAACTTGTTTAAGTGTTGTCCTCCACCGGCTTACCTTGTCACTGTATTCCTTTTTCCTTTTTGGACCATTTTCTACCTCGATTATTTCTTCATACATAGCAAACGCCTCTCCAATGCTTCCAAACTGCCTCCTACGATCCGATGGATCAACGTCATAGCAGGTAGGTAAAACTTTATGTTGGATTTTTTTTCTTACATTCGAGAATCGTCAGAAGTTTGTTAAGACACTTGGACAAGACGATTATCGAACTGTTTGCAGTTTTGATTATTTTGGTAAGAGCTTATTTGCTTCCCATCTTGCGACTATCTCTAAACATGCGAAATCCTGCTTTTGCCAAAGCTTTGAATAAGTGGGCAGTAAAAGTCTTGCCAGTCTCTTCATATTTAAAACTAAAGAAGATATGGTAAGTAAATCTATGAAAGAATGGGGAAGGGGAAGAGGAAGATGAGATTTTTTTTAGCACTTGTATTAGCCACAGGGCAAATTATTAATGGAGAGGAATGATTGAAGAGCCTAGAAAGTGAAGGCACGCCATGTTTGTTGAAGATGTCAAATGAGGAATATGATTAAAATATTATGGTGTGTTTCATGGGAATTGAAGTCCATGTTTTTTTATTTTGGTTACATCGATTTAGTATTCGAACTCAAGACTTTTGAAGTAAGTTCTAATCACTCTTAATAGATAAAGTTAGTACTTTTTGACCATTGAAAGTAGGGTTAACTACAAAAGAATACAATATACTTATATTGATTTTGCAATCTCGACAATGTACAATTCTTAAAAAAATATATATACAACAAATTTTATATTTGTTTTCATTTAATATATCCGTTAGGGTTCCAAACTACCACCGTTAGTGATTGATGATGTCGCACTAACCCACCCGTTAGGGTTCCAAACAAATTTAAATTACACACATTCGGGATATTGAAAAATGGGACTTCTTTGAAAAAAAAAATTATGCAAAAAATCATAGAATAATATTTTTATAAAAAAAGGACCTATATTTTATTATACTCTAAAAGGAGTGCAATGTTAACATTGTAATATATTTTCAAATTGTAATATATTATGGTTTTCAAATTGTAATATATTATGGTATCGTGCAAAATTGAATTTACATCGCATGTTTTTTTAGCATATTACTATTTTTTAATTGATAGTACTTTAGAGTTATTTTAACAAGTTACAAATTTAAACCATTTTGTTAATAAAACACACATGGTAATTTTTTTTGGGTTAAGCAAAGTTAAGTTCGCACTCCTTATTTTTTAAGAGCATCTCCAAGAGACTCTCTATTATACTAATCATCTTTATAATAGCCAGCCTACACTAACAAATGAGACTCCAACAATATAGCTAAAATAGAGATTTAGAGTAGAGAGCCTACTTTGGCTCTCTAGATTTAGAGAGTCTCCTTGACTTCCTATTTTATACTTTTGCATTAAAAAAATCATATTTTTTTTTCTTTTTTTGTTACACCCAATTAAATTGCAACATGTGTTTTCATAGAAGTGTAAATGGATAACATTGTTGGAGCCACTCTTCAAACAACACTCTTCATTTTAAAAAATGCTCTCTATTTTGAAAAAAATGCTCTCTAAAATAGAGAGCATTGTTGGAGATGCCCTAATATATTTTATGTATTGTGCTTTTATTTGACGTTCCTTTAGAGTTACTGAAGTGATACATAAAAAAATACTTGTTAATAAATATACACATATCATGCAAAACAAATTTGCATAAAATTGGTCAAAACTTTCATTTTAAAACACAATTGATAAACAAACCTTTATTTTATAAAAATATTAAAAAACAAGTTCTTATTTCCAAATATATATATATATATATATATTTAATTCTTTACAAAAAATATTGTAGCTTTTTTAGTCAATTTCCAGTTATTTATTTTATAGTATGATTTTGAATACGTGCTTTTGAGATTTTCTTTATAACAAACATTTGAGCAATGAAATGAAATGTTTGTTGAATTGTTTGGACTACTCTAGACTGAATAGCCTTTAAAAGTCAGGGGCATATTTAGGATTGGACTGAAGTAAATTGGATAATGTTAAATATTTTTTTTAATATATTATATAAGTTATAGTTTTTTTGATAGGAGGATTGGTACCCGTTGTTAAGTTAAAGTATCTATAACAGACTTTTAAAATAAAATAATTATGTAAAATATATTTCTATTTTTTAAATAAAATTAGAGAATGTAATAACTTAAAATATAAAATATGAATTTTAAAAGAAACTATATATTTAAAATTTACTAATTAATACTTACAAATCAACTAGGAAATTATTTTTAAAAAAAATAGTTAAATTGATGATTAACAAGTGTTAATTTTTTTTTTAATTATTTTAAAATTTACATAGTCTTTTTTTTTGTTCGGGAGCATTGTTCTACGGGATGTTTGGGCTAACTTTCGCGCACCTCGATTAATCCTTACTCACACATAATATTATTTACGCTGGCCACATACTGATTTACATAATCTTACAAATGTAGTATGAAAATATTTATCTATTTATTTTTATAAAAGTAAGTTTGAGTGATCTGAATCAGATTTACTAGTAAATTTTTATACTACAAATGGAATGCATTACAGGTAATTATTTGAATGTATAATAACACGTCAATAATATCTGACCGAAGTTTTCAGTTTGAACTCCCGATGTTTCGTCGTGCAATTACAGGTAACTTCTCCTTTTATTTTCTCTTTCTTTTCTTCTTAAAATACTCTTTATTCTCAGTTTTGTAAGTTGAAAATCTACATGCAAAAATTAGACTTCTGACCTTGTTCATCACTACATCCTTTTGATTCCTCTGCTCTGTTGTTGAATTGATATACGTTCGTGGATTTAGGTTAGATTTCTCATCTTTCTATGTATGCTATTTCTTGATTTTTGGTTTTTGTGTTTGTTGATTGATTATCCTCAGCTTATATTTCGTATATGTTGATAATTTATTCTTGGTGCAGCTATTGGCATTCTGCTAACATCCTCACGCACTCCAAAATTGAGTGGAATGACTTAAAAGCCTCAGACCCTTTATATCCTCAAAAAATACAAAATTCAGTGGCTTGGCTTGATTGGGGGCTTTTCAGATATTTCACCCCATTTTGGAGTGTGAGATCTAAGAGCATCTCCAACGAACTCTTCAAAAGTTGCTCTCGAAATATGTACTTTGTTGACTTATGTAACAATTTTAAGAGTGACTTTTGAAGAATACTTCAAATGACTCACGCACTCCAAAATTCAGTGGCTTGGCTTGATTGGGGGCTTTTGAGATATTTCGCCCCATTTTGGGGTGTGAGCCCTACCAAAACCCTGGGTCAACTAGTGGCTAATCTAAGTTTCTCATTTTTTAGGATTAATTGATCATAACAAATGTTCACCACGAGCTGAGCCAGTTCAAATTATGCGTTTTTACCATTTTAGTAAATAATTAATATAGGAATAAGTTGAGGTAGGAAACTCCGAATTTAGTCCCTTCAATAGGGCAATGTTTCATTGGAGATTTTTGTTGTCTTTAATACAGTCTTGCTATTTTTGATAATTTTTAGGATTTTCATAGTTTAGGGTTGATCTCCACCATGGCAATGTATTCTGGTTTATTCATTCAACATAAATAAAATTTCGAGTCCTGTTTTCTTTCCCTTGTGAATCAAGGGTTAGGATCATAACCTAGA
The DNA here is from genome assembly GCA_021464415.1 of Lonicera japonica. NCBI lineage: Eukaryota > Viridiplantae > Streptophyta > Magnoliopsida > Dipsacales > Caprifoliaceae > Lonicera > Lonicera japonica. Next base: position 112,948 of record JAKCWG010000417.1, read on the forward strand.
CGCTTTTCGCTACATAACCACTGAAATCATATAGACCACATAAATTATTGGAAAAAGAAGAAAACTGAAATCAAATTAGTCCCACTAACTGCTTCAATTCATTCCTTAAAATCTTGCTGACATTAATCATATTGGGGTTGCTTTATAGAAGAATATTTGTTTTGGTTCTTTGGGTTGCAAAGCCTCCCTATTTTTGTGGTTACATGTGTGTTAACTTGCCTTAACCTCATTGAACACCGTGAATCATCCTTTGTATTTATCAATGTAGTCAAGCTGTGTTTGGGAACCCAATTCCAAGCTTTGGCATTGAAATTGGAGAGTAGGCTAATTTTTGCTCTGATTTCAAAGCTTGGAATTGGGTTCCCAAACACACGCTTATTTTATTTGCTTTTAATATTGCTATTTCTGGATTCTAATTGATTTAACCCTGTTGCCCTGTTCTCTCATGTACATGCTCAATAAATAAATGTTTGCCCCTGGAACTATCTTTGGGTCCTTCATCATTTATGTAATTATTTATTTGTATTTCTCACAAATAACCCTGGTGCCTTGACAGATTTTGATTCTTCTGGTAAATCCTTTTACTAAATGGCTGATGTGAGAAATCAAGAATCTTCCGGTGCCACGTCTCAATGCAGCTATGATGTATTTTTGAGTTTCAGGGGTGAAGATACCCGCAAATCTTTTACTGATCACCTGTATACAGCTTTAGTGGATGCCGAGTTTCGCACATTTAGAGATGATGAGGAAATAAATTTAGGTGAAACTATTAAGTCAGAGCTGCAGAAAGCAATCCTACAATCGAGGGTTTCGATTATCATCTTCTCAAAAGACTATGCATCTTCTGGATGGTGCCTTCAAGAACTTGTTATGATCCTTAATCACAGGAGAACCTCAGAACATGTGGTTATACCTGTTTTCTACGATGTAGGTCCATCCGACATTAGAAATCAGACAGGATCTATTGCGGAGGCATTTTCAAATCACGAAGAACAGTTTAATGCAGAAATGGACGAAAGAAAGAAGAACGAATTGATGGAGAAGGTGAATGAGTGGAAGGCAGCACTTAGAGAAGTTGCAGATATAGGACAGAGGTTTTTACAGAATCAGCCTGACGGGTAAATTTTCGTTATACTTTTCCGAATGCTCTTAATTTTGAAATAAGAACTGCAGAACTCTTTGTACTCCTCACCTGCAAGATCTGGGCTTTCAGTTTTCCTTTATGTGGCAAATTTTAGATGCATTAGTTTAAGCAAGCTGTTGAATACTCCTCTGGTCCAAATGAAGATTCACTTCCAACTTTTCTCACTTCCAATAAAACACTAAGGTCCTCTGCAGTGGTCATTTCTACCTATGCAATTTTTTATGCTAGAACTTGAAAAAGTAAAAAAAAATCTCCAACAGGAGTATCTTTACGCATTTTTATACTACATGGCAAAGTGATGTACCCAGAAAATTTCTATCACCAGATCTACAAGCTAGAAATGATCATAAAAAAATTCTGTCTAGCAGGAATTATAAAATGGAGCCAACATTAATTTGTCCAATAAGATTAATTATAGTTTTGAGAAAGTACCACAACTTAGATAGAAAAGTAAACATAGAAAAGCACCATTGGAGATGAATCATTTAAAACTTTTCTTCCAACATAGTAATATTGCCACATAGGCATGTGTGTACATAAATATTCTAAAAGTGCTTTGGCACATAAGATAGACCTAGGTTTATAGAAAGTGGTGGTGAAGATGGCCTAATTACATGAATCCTAGACATTTACGATCAACACTAGCTATTAAAGACATATCTACACTAAATGCATAAATCTTAGATATTCTGAACCAACATAATGACCTTTCACCTCTAGACTTCCCCATTTTTGCATCACCGATGTTTCACCTTTGGATCTAACTTCCTTGAATAGATGCTCTGTACAGTATTTGTCTACTAGAAGGATACTGATTGGCAATCTGCAACCAATAACTGATTAATTTGGGATCTGAAATCAAACTATAGCTCTGAAAAAATTAATAGACATAGCTAGGTTCTACCCAAATGAAAGGTCAATCTCAAATCTCAATCCAAGTCTTGAAATGGGTACCCAGGTGGAGCTAGTACTGGGGTGATGCAACTAATGGGAAAAACCTAATCATGTGTGCTGAGAACAATGAGAACTCCATGAAAGAAATGAAGAAGAGAAAAGGTGAGGGATTTTTCGGTTAGAAGCCACGTGAAACAATGCTGATGCTAGGTTTTAGAAGATAAAAGTGAAGCAAGAGATGGATGTTTAGATTTGTGAGACCCATTTAAATCACTTGATATTTTTTATTTGACATGAAGCGACATGATTACTTGATTTCTGAGATCAACTTTCCACTTCTGTTTGGATTTCAATATGGAATTTTCTCTTTGAACTTGTAGAAAGAGAGGAGGAGAGAGAGAAATTGTTAATAAGAAAGTTAAGTTCGTGATGAGATTATATTTTTTGTGGTAGTACTTATTTGAAAGTTGTTCTTTCATTTGGTTGTAATCGGGTATGAGGACGATGTAGATACTCTGGCCAATTGTTTTAGGAGGACATTTGTATGTTGTGTATGTAATGGGACTTCTTGTAAATTAAGTTTGGATATTGGGAACAAATTCAGAGCTTTATCCCGCAATTTTTCATTCTCCCAATGTTTATCAAGAAAAAAAAAATATTTTCAACTCTTTTGTAAGTTTCCGTAACAAGTTCTATCAGTTGGTTTTATTTTCATCCCCGGTAGTTGGACGGTTGAGTACTCATTGGTTTTCATTTTGTTATCCGAGTGTTTGGCTGTCCAAAAAATTGGAAAGGGATCGGTGATGGATTTTGGTTAAAAAATGAAAAAGAATTGTTAAACATAAAGATCTAGTATTGCAAATGGGGGGGGGGGGGGGGGGGGGGGGGGAGCACTCATTAGTTTTCATTTTGTTATCCGAGTATTTGGCTGTCCGCTGTCCAAAAAATTGGAAAGGGATAGGTGATGGATTTTGGTTAAAAAATGAAAAAGAAAAATTAAACATAAAGCTGATAGCATCTCAAAATACTAGTCTTATTGTTACTTTTACGTACCAAACTGAAATCTCGTATTGCAAATAGGGGTAAAGTTAAAAAGATAACAGTTTTTATTGGTCGAAGATTGAGGCTGGGAGAAGAAAAGTTCCTGCAAATATGATATGAAATAATAGCTGGAAATTTATATCTTTTTTGTTTTTTCGCCAAAGAGGAGGAAGCCGAGTTACAAGAATTTGGACGACTTGGAGTTCAAGTTTGCCTTGTATGACTAAGATAAAATGAAAGAAGATCTAAGAATGCACATCTGGTTTGGGGGTTGTGAGAATAAGGATCCCTTGTTGATTAATTACTCAGGCATATAGATGATATTCTAGACTTGTAGAAATTGATGCATTCATTTTTTGTGTGTTTTCTCATAGCTTAGCTATTCAATTCTGTCAGTTATTGATTCATGTCAATTTCTAAACAACATATTTGAGATAATTTGCTTGTTTTTGCTCAATAGTTTGTAATTTGTTTCCAATTTGACATGCTTACCATGCTTTGTTTTCCATTCCATTCTCAAAAATTGTAGCCATGATTCGAAGTTTATAGAGAAAATTGTTGCAGCTGTTAGCTTTGAACTGAACTGCCCACGTGCCTTAGGTGTTGAGCCCTACCAATTTGAAATGGATGGATGTACCGATGGACACATTATGTTAATCTGTGGGATGGGTGGAATCGGGAAGACTACTATTGCCAAGTTTGTGTATAACTTGAACTTTGAGAAATTCGAAGCTTGCAGCTTTCTTGCAAATATTAGAGAGTGTTCAGAACGGATTTCTGGTTTAGTTGGTTTACAAAGAAAACTTCTTTCAGATATTCAAAAGAATAAAAAGAGCATGATTCACGTTGTTGAAGAAGGGAGAATTAGGATAAAACATGCCATTAGTCGTAAAAAAGTTCTTATTGTTCTTGACGATGTAGATCACAAGGACCAATTGGAGGCCCTACTTGGAATGCAAGATTGGTATTATCCGGGCAGTAAAATTATCATAACAACAAGGCAGAAGCAGTTGTTAAAAGGTTATGAAGTTAGTAAGGTGCAGGAGGTTGAGAAATTGGATGGCAATGAGTCACTTGAGCTCTTTAGTTGGCATGCCTTTGGACAAGACCATCCCTTAGAAGGTTATGAGGATTACTCCAAAAGATTGGTAGAACAATGTGGTGGGCTTCCTTTAGCTCTTATAACTATTGCTGCTACTCTATCTGGGAGAAGTTTAGCTGTATTTGAAAGTGCGGTAGAGAAAATGAAAGCAATTCCCAATTCTGAAGTCCTAGCTAGTCTAAGAATGAGTTTCGATTGTTTAGATGAACATGACAAGCACTTATTCCTCAACATTGCTTGTTTCTTTATTGGCAAGGACAAAGATTACGTGACTACACTACTCGATGGATGTGATTTCTATACAAAAGTTGGGATTGAAAATTTAATGGACAGGTATCTCTTGACAGTTGATCAAGATAACAAACTAATGATGCATCAGTTGCTTCAAGACATGGGAAGAGAATTAGTACGGCAAGAATCACCGAAGGAACCCGGGAAGCGCAGCAGACTGTGGCGTCATGAGGATGCCTTGGATGTATTACAAGATACAACTGTAAGGTTTATTTATTCTTCTTGTTGCAATTTGTATATGTTTGTGTCAACGGACTTAGTTACTTTCCTATTCCTTCTATGTATTTATTTATTCATTTAATATTAGGGAACAAAACGTATAGAAGGCCTCGTACTCAACTTTCATGTGACAGAAGATTCAATAAGATACCATTCTGAAAATTCGTCAAAGCAACGCCATACCAGCCTTCTCTCTTGGCTGCCTATCGTTTCTTCCACAGTTAAATCACCTTCGACAACAGACAAAATAATCATAGAAACTGCTGCATTTTCAAGGATGCCCCGATTAAGATTACTCCAGCTGAACAATGTACAGTTCACCGGAGGCTACAACGAGTTTCCAAGTGGGTTAAGATGGTTGTGTTGGCATAGATTCCCTTTAAGATCATTCCCCGAAGATTTACCTATGAAGCATTTGGTTGCACTCGATATGCAATATAGCAGCTTGAAACAAGTTTGGAAGGGACCCAAGGTAGTACAGTCTCTCTCTTTTCTCTCTCTCTCTCTGTTACTACTAGAAACTAATACCATCTCTTCTGATGACAGCTTCTCTCAAGGTTGAAAATCCTTGATCTCAGCCATTCCCATGACCTTACCAATAGCCCTGACTTCTCAGGACTGCCTAATCTTGAAAGATTGATGCTCAAAGACTGCATAAATCTTTTTGAGGTTCACAAATCAGTTGTGACATTAGAGAGACTTATTTTGCTGAACTTGGAAGGGTGCATAAATCTGAGGATGCTTCCGAGTAAATTTGATCATCTAAAATCCCTCGAAAAACTGGTTCTCTCTGGTTGCTCAAAGCTGGACAAATTGCCCCCCGAATTGGAAGAGATGGGATCTTTGACAGTACTCTATCCAGATTTAACAGCGATAAATGAATTACCATGTACCACAGGAAAGCAGAAAAACGGCCTTTCCCTGGTAATAAAAATCCAGATTATATCTATATTTTTTTTTTCAGTTTTCTATTTTTATGCTGGTTGGTTTTATCACAAACGCTCATCAGTCTAAGTGAGCAGTTCTGCCAAACCTGTTTGATATTTCTGCTTTGATGGTAAATGATTATGAAACCAGTTGAGGTTCATGGCTGTTTCAGTGGGAAGAAATTGTGAACATTGTTGATATATGTAAATCAAAATTTAATTTTTTTTTTTTTTTTTTTTTGTAGATTTGGGTCCGCATTGATAAAGCCTTAGGGCTGTATTGGGATGACTTCTGAAATCATGGGGTTTTGCGGGTCAAAAGTTGGATTTATAATTGTCCCACGTCGAATTTTATAATATTTGCTAGTTTCGTATTAGAACATCTCTAATGATTGTATATGTGCACTATAACATAAGCAACGGGTGAAACTTCATAAAATTTTAGTAATCCAATAATTGCGTAAACCACACTGCCAACTCATCCAATGTGTAGAATGAATTTGTGTAGTACATATTTGTTTTTTACATCCGCATCATCTTTATTTCTCCTATATTATTTTTGCTTTATTTTGTGACATTTTATGTAGCTAGAATTTCTGATTTGATGTCATGTAAAATATTGGACCATGGAAACATAATTTTTATGTGGTGTCGCATTCAAAATTGGTCACAAAATCGAGTGCAAATTATAATACTACATATTTCTCACTAAAAATAAAAACTAACATGTATTTAGACATAAAGATGTTGTGGAAAATCTGAAAATTGGCCGAACGAAATCAATTTGTTTAAAACGAATACGGAATCCGGAAAAGAACCGAAATCGAATAAGTTTGGGTTGGTTTTGAGGTTGGTATAGAACCTAACCAAAATTAATTGCGATACACAAATGACATTGTTTTGAACTAGTAATTACCTATTTCTGGGGACTCTTTTTTTACCACCTGGAAATAAAACAATTAACCAATGCGAAACATATAGAACAAACTAAGGGGGGCTACTCGCATCCTCACAAAAGACCCAATTTAACATACTATTGCAACATTCCAATGCAAGTCAATGGGCAACTTTGTTTCTAGTCCTAGGAGCAAAACCAAAGGAAAAAATTACCACTGGCAGCCAGCCTCCTAATACTACTAACAATAATAATAGTTCTAATTGAGCATAAATTAATAGCTTTGTTCAACAAATCGACGGGCACATTTAGGGCAGTGAGTTAGGTAATACGTAATTATTAATGTTAAATTAAACTTTTTAAAAATATATTACACAAACAGAAGAATTCCGAACCGAAACCTAACTTAAAATTTGGCCTGGGTTTGAGTTTAAAAAGTTCGAAAACTGAAACAAAATTTCTTAATTTGCTTTGGGTGGGTCTACCTAATTCTCACTCCGATCGAAATCGAAAACACTCCTACAACAAAAAAACAAAAAGACTAAATATCGATTGTTTTCCTACCAATATACTAATCATTAATGTTGGAACGATAACTTTTTACTTTTTTTTCTGCTGCATTTTCTAACAACTTTTGAATATGGCATGACTCAAAATCGCGTAAAAAAAAAATTTAGGCACTAACACAATTTATTAGGTCAATTTTGCGCCAGTAGTTGTCGTGTTGTCATGACATTATTAAAATTATCACCCCTATTTATTAATTTTATGCAACAAATAGAATTTGTCTAGTATCCAAATAATGTAAGACTACTAAGTCTTCATTTTTTATTTCATTATATAAAAACTAAGTAAAGTTTGACACAAAAAAATATTAAAAAATCGAAGAAGAAATATTTTCTTTTCTTCATAAAAACGAAAAAACAGCGAATTTTTTAATGCAAGTACATGGTGAGAGAGAAGAGTATATGGGAAAAAACGATGAAAATGTTTTATGGGAAAAAACGATGAAAATGTTTTATGGGAAAAAACGAAGAAAATGTTTTATGGAAAAAAACGAAGAAAGAGATACAAGTATATGGAAATTTATGTGTGTGTACAGTGGCGGAGCTAGGAATAAATTTTAAGCGGGGTCAAAAAAAAATTAAGCCAAATCTAATAATTATTACAGACTAATTTTTTACTAAAATACTTCTCCATTCTATTTCAATATTTTAGAAAAGTTAAAAATGATATACTAAAATTAATTATATATTTTGAAATATCTTTGGATATGTAGTCTAAAAAAAATGGAAGTTGTGTTTCAAAAAAAATAATAAAAATGAACGGTAGTAAAGAAAGGCAGCCCAAAGAAAAAAGAAAAGAATGTGAAAACTTATTATATATTACAAACATCCACCTTCAATTTATAACACTAGTTACACAAAAATCCTGCACAAATATTGGAGACGCACCTCACCTAGGGGTGTTTTCGGTTTTGGTCGGGGTATAAACTAGGGTACCCCAAACCCTCTCCAAACTTTACCTAAATTGAAACTTAGGTAAAGTTTGATGGCTAATTTAGTTATTTACTCTAATATTTTTAGGATGCCCTTAAAGGCACATGTCAACCATATTATTAAAAGAAATAATTAGGCATTCCATGAAAATCAATGCAATATTAAATGCATATTGAGTTTTTGTTATTTATATCTTTAGATTCTTACCATCAGTTTTTACTAGAAATGAAGCAGAAGGTCTCGTGTCATAAAGTTTTTTGCAAAAAATTCAAAAAATGATTTGTTTTTTTTTTTGAAATAAGGATCTGGTTTTTAATACTTTTTTGAAATAAGAGATTGTTTATCAATTGTCTTTTAAAATGTGATTTTTGACCAAAATTGTGTTTTATACAAACTTAACTTCGCAATTCAAAAAATTTAATGCAAATTTAAAACTCTAAAGAAATGTTAAATAAATCTCAATACATAGTAATGTAGTAGAAAGCGGTTAGTGCAAACTTAAATTTGTATAACCCCCAAAAAATTATCATGTGTATTTTTATTAATAAATTGATTTAAATTTGTATCTTCTTAAAATAACTCAAAAGGACTGTCAATTGAACACTGAGACACGGTAATCTGCTAAAATATGCAATTCAAACTTAATTTTGTATGATATCATAAAATATTATAATTTGAAAAACTATTACAAAGTTAACGTTGCACTCATTTTGAAGTTTTGTCAAATATACCTTTAATTTACAAATATATTATTCTGGGGTATTTTTACAGAAACCTTTTTCAGAAAAATCTCATTTTCCAATTTCCCATTACTTTTACTAGAAAGTGAAGTTTTGTTGATTGGGGTTATACTTTTCAAAAATGTATCTAATGCAACTCCGATTTTGGGTACTTAAGTTTAAGATTGATTAAATTAATGACCCACATATTTAAGTGGTGTGTTTCTGGCTTTGAGTATTGCCATATATTATTACTAGGGGTAACCTGTATCAATGGCTCTTTAATATAATTGAGTAGTCCAATCTTTAGGATAGTGTGTGAGAGAGAAGTGAGAAGGTTTGAAAAAGAGAGAAATAATGAAAGTGAGAAGATATATATATATATATATATATATGGTTAATTTGAAATTTGAAATGAAGACCATATATCTACTGTTTAAATTAGAGTATTCAATTTGAAACCTATAAAATTTTATCCCTTATTGGCCCGTTTGGTTGTCCTTCAAATTGCGAATTAGATAATTTACAATTAAGTAATTTACAAAAAATTCATTTATTAGTGTTTGGTTGTGTAAATTGAACAATTGTGAATATGATAATTCAAGTTGATTCATAAAAACTCAAATTAAGTCATTTCAAGTAAAACTTGAAATTACTTAATTCTAGAATTAGATAATTCATTCCAACTCTATTTTTCAAGAAGATATAGTTTTTACCCGTGATGTTGATGCATTTAGACAAAATTTTAAATAACATAGAACAATAAAGAACATGTTTTTATTTTAACAATCGGAATTTCTCGTTTAAGTTTTTCAAACACTATTTGAATTAGAATTGAATTATTCATAAATGAACAAATTCACAATTCTTCAATTGAAAATTAACTAATTTTAAAATTAGGTAATTTACGCAACCAAACGGGCCCTATATATTTTTCCTTTTTATTTTATAGATACATTGTCTGATGTCTCTCACTTATGTGCACTTTGTTAATTTTTTTTACTTTGACATTTAGAAAACAGTGTGTGCCGAGCTACAACTCTTTTGATTATTTAGTTATGACGTTTGGTCTTGTTAACGCAGCTGGTCGTGAAGTTGTTTATCTTTTATAAATTGAAGAAATGCACTGGGACGGCTACGCTAACGAATATGTCAGTGGCATGTCTTAGCATGCCTTTGCAAAGTGCGTTATGCGTTAAAGCGAGTGGAGTTGTAGAGGCACAACCCCGCCAATATGGCCACAAGTATAATGATGAGGTCCAACAACTACCATAACATAAAGAGTAAATATTATCAGTGGCCACTGAATTATTGTCAAATTATATCAGTAGTAACTGAACTTAATTTTATTACAAACGGACCATTAAACTTTTAAAATGTACCACCAGCAGCCACTTCGTCAAATCTCACCGTTAATTTTTCACGAAACCGTTAACACGTGAAAATTTAAGGGCATTTTAGTCTTTTTCCAAATTTTTTTCTTTTTCTTTTCTTTTTTCTTTTCTCTTCTCTTCTTTCTTCTTCTTCCTCCTTCCTTAACTTCCGCCATTATTCTTCTTCTTCCATCCCCACTCTCGTCGTCGCCGCCACCGATGACTCACCCCCTACACCTCATCACCATCGCCGCCGCCGCCTACGACGCACCCCGCTCTCATCGCCGCCGCTGCCACCATAGACGATGCTCTCCATCTTCAATTCTCACCAATTACCAATTAACCCCAATTTAAACCGTCCAAAAATCACATAATAAGCCTCTCTACAAGCCCTAAAACGACTCAAAAGATCAAATTGAAGCTGAATACCCCTTAATTAAATTTTCACCCTACCCCCATTAAACCAAAATTGAACCATCCAAAAATCAGCCGGAGTTTCAATTCGGCCAACAAACTCACTGAATATCTCGAATACGGTGGTGGTGGTGGAAAAGAGATGTGGTTCTGGTGGTGAACGATAGTGGCTGTGAGTTGAGGAAGGTTGGGGAAGAAGAAGAAGAAGTAGAAGAAGAAAGAAAAGGCGGAAGGAAGAAGAAGGACGGAAGGAAGAAGAAGAAGGACGGAAGGAGGGAGAATGGCGGAAGAAAGAAAAGAAAAGAAAAGAAAAGAGAAAAGAGAAAAATTAAAAGAGAAAAAGAGAAAAATTTGGAAAAAGACTAAAATGCCCTTAAATTTTCACGTGTTAACGGTTTCGTTAAAAATTAACTGTGGGATTTGACGGAGTGGCCGCTGGTGGTACATTTTAAAAGTTTAATGGTTCGTTTGTAACAAAATTAAGTTCAGTGACTACTGGTAGAATTTGATAATAGTTCAGTGGTCACTGATGGTATTTACTCTAACATAAAATATTGAAAAATGTTTCAACAAAATACGAAGGATAACGATATTAACACGTCACAAAAATATTTTAATATTTTAAAATTATTTTTTGTGAAATAAAAAATATTTTAAAATATTTATATAAAATGTCACTAAAAATAATTTTGTAGTGATGAGTAGAGTTATAATATTATTTCCTAATATAGATTAGATTTTTGAAATAAAAAAAGGGAAAATACACTAAACTCCCCCAAACTATCACAATTTGCATTTTACCCACCAATTTATAAAAGTTGACACTAAAACCCCCTAAACTATTAGTTTTAGTCACCTAATCCCCCAAAAGACACACACACACACACACATATATATATATTTGTCCTTGTACAAAGGTTTTTAAAATAGAAAAAAATAAAACAAAAAAAAATTGATGAATTTATCTCTATCTCTCTCCATATACATACACACAAATCATCGTACCCATTTACACCATTAATACCTAACATACTCTTATGTTCTTTCTTAAACATACGACCAAACTCTAACAACGCAACTCTGACAACCGATCTTCTCTTTTTAAATACATATTTGTGTTTACATATATATATATATATACATTTAATAAAGAGTTATAATTTTTAAATCTTAAAAATGTATAAGAGGATAAAGAATAGTGAAACTGAGATTTGAGATGTTTAAACAACTTGTAACTCAAAACATATATTAGGAAAATTATATATGCAACAAATCATACTATAATAAGCCCGACTTTGTCCATACCGACATAAATAAGCTATCACAAATAGAGATGGCAATCGATTAACAGTAAAGCGGGGGAGGTTGCTAAAGCTAAACTCAACATGTCAAAACATATTTTCAACTTGACTAGATTGAAGTGGTTTTAATTGAAAAACTTGAATTTGATCCTGTATATGATATGCTTAAATTTGAACCTGTTTCGTCACCTCATTAAGGCTAAGTTAAGTTAATTTGTTATCCCTAATCATTCACCAATGTAAATATTTTGACTAATTAATGTATCTCATTATTATTATAATGACATTATATATTTCTAAAGTTTTAATTACAAACAAATAGTACCAATAGTAATAACACTGATTTACTATATATATATATATGTCTAACTATATGGTACTCAAATTTTTTTTATTGAGAGAGAGAGAGAGGGAGAGAGAGAGAAATTGATGAATTTTTTTTATTTTAAATCTTTACGTAAAGGCAAATATGTCTTTTAGGGGATTGAGTTTAGCTTAAGAAGGTTTTGTTTTGACTTTTATAAATTAAAAGGTAAAGTTTCAAATTGTGATAGTTTAGTAGGATTTCGTGTATTTTACCCAAAGAAAGGTGTCTTTTCTTCCATCGTCATTAGAAATTTGTGTTGACTGGGTGCAATTGTGCAAATGGAAAAGTGAGAAATCAAAGTCAAGGGCAACAAGAAAGAAGTTCCTTTCCAATATCTGTCGAATTCACTCATTATTAGGGATGCTATCAATGACTAGCCACTGTATGATTGGTACTTCACGGACAATAATTGAAGGTAATTAAATCTTTTTCTTGTTTTGGCTTTTCCCTTTTATGAAAACTATATGGAATTTGAAGAAGAATGATTCTGGTTTTTATGTTACTTTTTAATGGCGATCCTGTCGTTTTCAATTTTTCTTTTATCACTCAGAGTGAACCGGTGAAGCAAAGATTTCTATTTAGAGAAAAAAAAGAAGAGCTATTAAAAACATGAATTAATTTTTGTTGTTCTTAGAGACCCTTAATTTAAAAGTTACTTGTTTCAATTTGTGCCATCTATTTTAAGCCCAGAAGTGTAGATTTGCTCAACTCTACTCTAAAACTAAAATAATTTCCATCACTCTTAACGAGGCCGATCTGAACTGAACTTTCACTGTCTTAGGTTTTGCTGCCAGCCAAGATGAATTGGATGGATCAACTGAAGTAAACATTGTGTCAATATGTGGGATGGTAGGAATCGGGAAGACAACCATTGCCAAGTTTGTGTATAACTCTAACTTTGATAAATTTGAAGGTAGCAGCTTTCTTGCAAATATCAGAGAATATTCGCAACAGCCTGATGGTTTAGTTCGTTTACAAAGACAACTTGTTTCAGATATACAGAAGAACAGAGAGAGCAAGATTGGCAAAGTTGATGAAGGAAAAACTCGGATTAAAGATGCCGTTAGCTGTAAAAGAGTTCTTATTGTTCTTGATGATGTAGATCGCATGGACGAATTGGATGCACTACTCGGAATGCGAGATTGGTATTATCAGGGAAGTAAAATTATCATAACAACAAGTCAGAAGCAGTTGCTAAAGGGTTATGAAGTTAGTAAGGTACATGAGGTTGAGAATTTGGACGACAAAGAGTCACTTGAGCTCTTTTGTTGGAAGGCTTTTGGACAAGATCAGCCCTTAGAAGGTTACGAGGATTGCTCCAAAAGATTGGTAGAACACTGTGGTGGGCATCCTTTTGCTCTCGTCGTTTTGGGTTCTCATCTATATGGCAGAAAGTTCTCTGATTTTAAGTCCTTTATTGAGAAAATGAAAGTAATTCCCAGCCGTGAAGTTTTAAGTAGACTTAAAAAGAACTTCGATTTTTTACAAGATGACCACGACAAAGACTTGTTTCTTCACATCACCTGTTTCTTTGTTGGCAAGGACAAAGATTATGTAACTACAATATTAGAGGGATGTGGTTTCTACCCAAAAGTTGGGATTGAGAATTTAGTTGACAGGTATCTCCTGAAAATTGATCAAAATAATAAACTGCAGATGCATCAGTTGCTTCAAACCATGGGAAGAGAAATTGTACGCCTTGAATCACCCACTAAACCCGAAAAGCGCAGCAGATTGTGGCATCATGAGGATGCATTTGGGGTCTTAAGAAAAGAAAGTGTAAGGCTTATGCTTCTTATGTTTATTTAAATTCAATTGTCAGGATTTCCTTTTTACTTTTTATTTTTCATATCTAGTCAAGGACCAGGGCAAAATTTATTAGGAAATGCTGATTGGCTACAAAACTGGGGTAACCCTCCCCTATTAATTGCCCTTGATGGGGTTAACATAAACTGTCCCTCAAAAGGGAATTTTTCTAAGCCGTCCCTGATGAGTTTTGTACCTTTTATATCATGTCTATCTTTTATATCAGTGTGCTGTTGAGCTTATATCTATCTGAGCTTCTTTTTTTATTAGGGTACGGGGGCAACTGAAGGCCTTGCCCTCAACTTTCATGTGCCAAATGAAATCAATTTACCGAAGGAACGCGATCTCGGCTTTCTCTCTTGGCTTCCCATCACGATTTCTTCTGCAACAAAATCATCTTCAATATCTGATGATAACATCATATGGACACGTGCATTTTCAAGTATGCGCAGATTAAGTTTTCTTCAGCTCAATAATGTACAGCTCATCGGAGGATACAAAGAATTTCCAAAGAAGTTAAGATGGTTATGTTGGCGGGGGTTCCCTTTAACATCATTGCCCCCTGATTTCCCTATGGATTTTCTGGTTGCAATTGACTTGCGCTATAGCAGCTTGAAACAAGTTTGGAAGGGAAGGAAGGTAATACAGTAACCCCTTCATTCTCTCTCTCTCTACGTTACTTCCTCTGTCCTCCCACATTAAACTCGCCATTTGGCTTTCACGCTTTCAAAGATAACACTAATTACGATGCATTTCAAAAGTCAATAATGAAACTCAACTCTTTACTTTATGACAGAGATTAATATTTTGGAAAATAATACAATTACTGATAAAAACCATATATAATCCAGCCCAAAGACATCTTTGTGCTCTATTTCCATTATAAGGACACTTGAACTTATAAATGGAGGGTTTCCTTTAAAATCTGCTATGGTCAATTCACCATCTCGAACGTTATATGGAAGTTTTTTCTGGACCAACTCCTTCTACCTACCTCCAGTTGCAGCACCTATAGGAGAATATGGTGAACTCTTTTCTTATTATTCATATTTTTGTGGAGAGATCGAATAGTATTTTAGTGAAACAAAACATGTGTCCTTATTTTGTAAAAGAAATGTAACGTGTCCTTATCTTGGATTTAATTTTTAAAGCATCTCTTTTGCCGCAATGCCTCTAAAAACTGAAACTTCTATTTTCATGACAGAGCCTCCCAACTTTGAAAATCCTCAATGTCAGTCACTCTCATGAACTTGCTAGTACCCCTGACTTCTCGGGACTCCCTAATCTTGAGAGATTGATTCTTAAAGACTGCGTGAGTTTGCTTGAGGTTCACGAATCTGTTGTGGAATTAAAGAGACTCCGATTCTTGAATTTGAAAGGATGCACAAGTCTGAGGAAACTAGCAAGCAATTTCTGCCAGCTTAAATCGCTTGAAAAACTTGTTCTCTCCGGTTGCTCAAGTCTTGAAATGGGGCCAGAAGAGTTGGGAGGGATGGAATCTTTGACAGTGTTCTTTCCAGAACATCACTAAAGTAAAATCATAGTCTTCAACAGCAGGAGTCTTAATTATTCTGCAAACAAGAGAAAATTGGGTACACCCAGTATATCAAGTGACAGGTCTGCTGAACATAACCATGTAATGCCACGTAAGCTTATTATTACGTAGGTTTTTCCTTCCACTTGAATACATGGGTATCTACACCGGGTGCACCCAGTACCTTTTTCGCGGTGGTGGTGGGGTGTGTGTTTCAGTTACATATATATTTTGATTTTTTTTTTCCTGAATGCGACATGTGTATTTTGTGTTAAAATGTAAAAAGATGCGTGAACGCATTACTGCTTAAGAGAGGGTATATAATCGTATTGCCAATTTGTATTTCTGAGTTGTATTTGAGCCTAATACAATAAGGAACAACAAGACACAAATACGATATCAAATGAAGTCATGTTATTTTTATAAACATGGCTATGACGGACACAATTGCAATTTGTAACTCCTAAGAAACTTTAACTAATTTTTTGTATAACTTAGACACAATAAGACTTGATTAACAGGATATAATTTTAATTTTATATCAATTTTGTCTTGAAATTTTATACAAAATGACCTGATATTGTGGTGTCTATCCGTTGGGGTGGTTATAGTCCACCTGTTTTTGTTAAGAGTTGCGCTTACACCCTCTATTATGGTGAACGTAAAATTGTATATAAAAAAAATTGTATTATTAAATTATTATTTGTATATAAAAAAAAGGACACTCATTTTCTCTTCGTTGGCGTATCAAAAAGATATACAAATATTTGTCTGTATAATACATATATTATATATTTGTATATATTATCTAATTAGCATTCATTAACATAACTTTTTATTGATGTATATCGTGTTTTGTTTTGATAGGTCTATTAAAAAGTGAGAGATATATTTATTAAGTAAAAAAGAAACTAATAATATTACAAATAATATGCATATTAAGCCTATGATATAAAAAAGTATTGTTTTGCAACATCTCTTCTGTGCTCATTATTCATGGTTCCCATGGAAATATTTTTTATTTTTTATGCTAATTATCTATGTATTCTATCTCTCTCACTTTCCTCCTCTAGACCTCACAAAATTAAGAATCCCATTTTTTTTAACCTGTTAAAATTTAACATTAAACAACTAAAAATTTAACCTGCACAAATTTGCCAACATACAATAAACACATAAATCCCAACAAACAGATTAAACAAATATAGTTATGGAACCTTGGTAAGGCAGGATATGTTAATTTGATACCCAATTTTCTGTATATTTGGACTTTGACCTCCAGTTTGAATGGAACTGTTAATCAATAGTTAGTGAACCTGCTCAAAAATAGCCCTCTTGTCAAAAATACAGCTCTTTGAAAATACTTGAGACTTGTTTGGTCAAGATAAAAATAAAAATGCAAGAATTATTTTAAAAAATGGAGGCCATGCTCTAATAAGATATAAATAGCATACCAATGAACATGTATGAAACTTTCATTAAAATTAAGAAAATTATACTTTTATACATAAATATGTTTAAACTAACAATGTATAAATTATATATGAATTGATGTAGTATGAAATTTTTGTTGAAATTAGAAAATATTTTTAAAATTATTTAATTAATATACTAGGTCATAACTCGTTTCGAAGACACTTTTAATCATTAAAAAAATATTTTTAATATTAGCCACAATTTTTTTTATTCTTTTATACATTTTTAAAATTAAACAATCATGGTCCCTTATTATATAATTTTTTTTAAAATTAAAAAAAGAGTTAACATTTTAAATTAATATTGTATTTTTATTTTTGTGTCATCCAAAAAAATCTTAAGTAATTTTAGTTAAGAGTATTTTTGACGTTTAACAAGGTTGACTAACTGTTAAGTGTTGACTAAGGAGATCCATCTAAAATGGGGCAAAAGTTCAAGAAAATATAAAAGTGGGCATTAAATTTTGTTATGAAAATTATTTGGGGGCCAAAACTCAAATGGCACATTAAATAAATAAATAAATAAATAAGAAACCAATTGACCAGAGCGCGCTCTCTCCCTCCGCGTTTACGCGGTTCCTGCTTATATAATCTCCTCAGAATCCACCCTTCTCTCATTGTTTCTAGGGTTTTTATTATCTATTGCAATTCAATTACAAGCGAAATTCGTGAAATCTAATAAAGCATCAAGTGTATAATGTTCATCAGCATGTTACATTGACGATGAATTAGGTATTACTCTCATTCTCTTTCCTTATTTTTTTTAATTATTATTATTATTATTATTATTATTTGTTGCAATTCAATTATTCTCATTCTCTTGCTATTGATTATTATTATTATTATTATTATTATTGATATTGATGTTGTTGTTGCTGTAATTATTATTATGCTGATATGATATGATGATAGTGGTGGTGGCATTCGTTGATACGCATTAAGGCCATTTGATAAAACAGTGGAAATGATTAAAAAAAAGAAAAAAATGAGAATTTGGAAAATAAGCGGCGATACCGTGAGACTCAATCTCATGCTTATTATTTTTATGAGTATATGTCATTCATCTTTTTTTATTTTATTTTGGAAGAAAATTTTTCTATGGAAATAACCAAAAAGTAAGAGTTCATCTTACCGCATGCCTCAACTTATTTTTCTTATACTTACTAATCAATTGTTTTTTCTATAATTTTTCATTTTGCTGTCACATGTAGGCCAAGTGCTTTGTTTGTTTGACTTTTTGTATTAGGATAAAGACTTGGTTTTTTTTGGCCTTTAGAGAGAATAAGATGAAAGAGAACATACAATATTATGAAAAAAAAAGAAAAGGGTATGTGTCTATCTATTTAAATGCGTTTAGACATTTAATTTCCTTTCTAACAGTCAACAGAGTAAAAGGATGGAGACCTTCCGAAATGGGGGCTAAACCTACAATAGGTAGAACTTTGGGCATCAA
Source organism: Lonicera japonica (assembly GCA_021464415.1). Lineage (NCBI taxonomy): Eukaryota > Viridiplantae > Streptophyta > Magnoliopsida > Dipsacales > Caprifoliaceae > Lonicera > Lonicera japonica. The sequence goes on from JAKCWG010000417.1 coordinate 131,401, forward strand.
GCTCAGTTTTGGCATACTTAATGGGGCCAAAGGCAAAATAACACTAAAAATTTTGAGAATTTCATGTATGAAGTTTGAGCTTTAGCAAATGAATAATCATCGCATGGTTCGAACTGTTAACATGATTATGAAACTTTATGAGGATTTGTGTAAAGCACAAAAGAGCACTAAAAGGGTAGAAGATTTTATCCGCATATTGTTGAGGTGTTCATATAGACCCTACAACTTGGATTTCATATGTTTAAATTTTAAAAAATTATTTTCTTATGTTCTTAAATATATTGGAAAGTTTTGTCATCACCTTATTTTTGGGGATGCGAATTCATTCTAAGAGCATCTCCGTTGCCGGCTTGAATTAGATCTTTCGTGATCATCGTGTCACTTGCTTCCAACATGGCTATAAATTTTAAAACAAGGGTTATTTGGACTTAGGTACCTCCATAATGGTTGAATTCAGCCTATGATACTTCTTTTTAACAGATTATAATTAAGTATTTCTTTTGTTGTTTTGTAGAATTTGTTGAAAACTAATGGCCACGGGCATTTCACCTGATTTAAATCCAACTCTGAAATGAAAAACTTTTTAAAAAAAAAGGCGAAAAGGGAAAAACCCTCCTCTCTGTCCTTCCCTCCTCACCGCCACCCTGAAATAAACCACAATCACCGCCTGTAACCCGAACCCCTTACAGCCCAAATACCCATCCAAAACTGTCACCCCTGCAGTACAACCCCGCAGCCAAACCCCTCCCTCTCTTTTTCTATATACACATAGATCTCCCTTTCTCTCTCTATACATTCAGAAACAAATATTCGTACATGTTCATAGAGATACATCTATTATATATACATATATTGATATTGACAGTAGCAACGTGCCAACGTGCTTCATAGTCTTCCTTCATGATTGCTTTGGAGAATAGCAATATTCTTTCCAATTCATGGAGTAATTAGTGTTTTGCTGACTGTACAGGCAAGACATCTTCTAAGATTTGTCCCGCATTAGGTTCATGGTCGTTAAACATGGTTTTGCTTTGCGTAGCTATTTTTTAGCTCCTTAATTGTCTGTGTATTCTATGCGGCACTTCACTTATTTCCAATTCATGGTCGCAATGAAGGTGCTTCAACTCCTTGCATGAGGGTGCTTTTGATAGTTGATTGTATTTGTGGATTATTACAACTTCTCCAGTTAGCTCTTCCACATATTTGAAATCCTCTTGGAGATAAAAGATTTAATTTCATTGCCCAAAGCTATTATTCCACCAGACTCGTGTCAGTTAGTTTATTGGTTCTTGTGACTTCACTGCATAATATATTGACTTCCCCTAATATCCTGCTCATAATTATTGTTGTGGATACAGAATATCAAAACAGAATATGTGTGCATAAAATGTCGTGCACCATTCAAAAGCTTGATTAGGATTGCATCTGCTCAGAAAATTTTGTTCTTTTCACAAATTTTTATTGTTAATTGCTGATAAAATTTTCCGTTTTTCATGGTAATACTTTGTTATATGTAAATTTTTATTGATTCTTTGGACTGCACATGGTTTATTGATATTTTAATTTTAATTATTGCTTGGCGACAATTGTTTTGGTACACTTTCATGCATAGAGTGAGGACAAAATTTATGTTGGTTCAGAATTGGCTGCAGCATTATTTTTCAGCATGTATGTGTGTGTACTGGTTCTGAGTGCAAACAGAAAGGCACTTGTTCTATGCTTTAGACTGTCTAGAGGACAGAGTAGATCTGGATAAGTATCATCATACAAAATTTAACAACACAACTAAATGGTAAAGAAAGAAAGCAACTATATTTGGGGACAAGCGGATTTTGGTTGTTATTGATTTATAAAAGTTGGAGGAATAGTTACCGTTTTATTGCTTAGAAAAAGTATGCTGTATAAATGTGCTAGTTCGTTAATGAAAGGTTCGAATCAGTTTAGAATCAGGATGTTATCTTGATAGGAGTGGATATTGTTCCAACTTCCAAAGGTTTATGTAGCAAGAGATCTTGTGGAAGCCTTTTGAAGATATTCAATACAAGTTTTGTCTATTTGGTAATGCTTATTGCTAAACGTTAATGTCATTACTCTTAAGAATGTTGGCCTCTTGCATTTAATATAATGTCTGCTTACAAAATGTGTTTCTGTAGCAGTGATTGAGCATTCGTAACATTTCTTTACAGTTTTTGTTAACAAACTGATTCTCGTACCCATAAAACTCAACACCTTACCTTTTTCATATAATTCGTCAGTCCCAATTAAGAGTTCGCTCGCTATTAATCAATATACCATATCTAATGACAGTAAACAACTAAATAAGTATTATGTTGAACTATGGATTATCTGGAAGTCATTGTTGTATCCTTAAAAATCTAGAAGTCAAACATGGATTCTTAAGTTGCAACGTAGGGAGTATAGAGTAAGAGGTGATAATTTCGCTATCTGCTATTTTTTACGAGCTTTTTTTCTTTTATTTCTCCATCTTGACTTCACCATTTCCATTTTTTGACTTTTTACAGGACACTAGTTATATCTAAAGCCTTCACGTATTGACGTCTTCAACAAATACAGTGCCTTGAGATTCTTGATTCCTCTATCGTTCATCTCTTTGTGCTTTCTAAAATGGCTGGTGGGGGTCCCCAAAAGTCCTCATCTTACTCCTTTCCCTTTTTTCTTGGATGTAGCTACCACATCTTCCTGAGCTTTAGACATGAAGACACCGGTAAGACTTTCACCGATCACCTTTATACAGCTTTGGTTAAAGCAGGATTTCACACGTTCCGGGACGACCATAAGATAAAAAGAGATGAAAATATCGAGTACTCGAGACTGAATCAAATAATCCAAAAGTCAAACAGTTCGGTAATTATCTTCTCAAAAGACTTTGCTTTTTCACGATGGTGCCTTGATGAACTTGAGATGATTCTCAAATGCAAGAGAAACTTCGGACATAGAATTTTACCTGTCTACTATGATGTGGAGCCAACTGACGTTAGGAAGCAGTTGGGAAGAATCGGAGAAGCATTTTCTATGTATGAAGAGAAATTCAAGTACGAAATTGATGAGGAAAGGAAAAGGGAATGGAGGGACAAAGTAAAAGGATGGAGGGATGCACTCAAAGAAGTTGCAGATTTGGCCGGTTTAGTCTTACCGAATGTAAATAATGGGTAAGTTCCTCCCAACTGACTTTTCTATGAACTTATATTGTGCTTGTTTAATGATTTAATGGCGATTTGTAGGCATGAATCCAAGGCTATCAAAAAAATTGTAAAGGTGATGGAAGATAAAGTGAGTCGCGTAGTCTTGAAAGGTCCCCCACCACTTGTTGGAATACATTCTCGAGCCAAGACTGTTGATTTGTGGTTACAACATAGTTAAAACTATAGTTAGCATAGCCTATACATTCACAAATTTGTGACTTTTAGAAAGGAGAAGACAACCATTACCAAAATTCCATTATGATCCAAAGTTTGAAAGACTTGTGGGGCTGCAGTTTCAATGTTTCATTATTAATTATCATCAAGGCTGCGTTTGCTAATGAATTTATTTTCCGATGTAAATAATTTTGTGATGCAAATTGATTGTTTTGTGCATTTCTGGTTTGCATAAGGTAAAATGAAAATCAAGTGCGCTACATTTTCTGTGCAGTTGGTTTTCAACGATATATAGAAAACGATATAAAAGTTCAAATATCTAAGAAGGTAGGATATTGTAAGATTATTGCCGGATAGAATATAGATAGGAATTATATGCGAGATATAATAGGATAGGATAAGAAATTGTAAGATAAAAATAGGAAAATATGGGATCCACCCATTAAACTATTCTACTAAACCCAATTTAAAAAAAATTAAAATTCGGCCAACCAAATTTTCTATTTCCTTTCAATTCACAACCAAATTAAAACTCGGCCAACCAATGATGGGAGAGTATTATGTATTTTACTCTCCCTATTACAAGAGACTATATCTCAAAAATTGGGCTATAACTAAGTAATTACTAAAATTTCAAATGTTTAATGTAAGAAGATTAAAAACGAAGATACTCTCCCTATTACGGGAAAGTTCTCTAAAAAATTAGGCGATAGTTAAGTAATTGTTGAAGTTTAAGATGCTCAATGTTAAAAGAGTATCTTTGAAAATACTCTCCAATGACGGTAGAATATTATCAATTTTACTCTCCCAATGATGGAAGAGTATGACCTAAAAATGATTAAACAAATCCCTATTTTTATCAATATCCCTGGAAGAATATCCAGCTTAAAATTAAACACATGGAAATTATTAAAGTAACACAAACTATTATTTCAATTACAATGCAAAGTAATACAAACTACTATTTCAATTACCATGTCAAAAAGCGTGTCGGATCATTATGACTGAAGGAAGCCCATACAATCAGGCGCAGTAAAGGTAGAAGAGAAGGCTGATTGAGCAATAAGCCATATGGAGGAGGAAAAAGGACAGGAAAAGAATAGATGATCAATTCCATCTTTCTTTATTAGATTAGGAAGACTGACTGAAAGGGCATAACAATACAAACTACTATTTCAAACCCCATATAAAAAATCAAAAACTAATCTACTATTTAAACCACCAAATGTTAAAGCACAAATATGTCCCAAACAACTATCAAAATATGAAAATATCAAAACACTTAAAACATTTACCAAATAAAAAATAAAAGTATCAACCAATTAAACACCTAAACATTCACCAAACTATTTTTTTAACTTCTTTATTGGGGGTTTGCCTTTTGCCGGGGATTTGCGTTTTCCCCGGGTCTTGGATAGAGTTGTTGCAGGGGTGGATAGAGTTGCCATTGTAGGGGTGGATGGATTTGCGGTTTCCCCGGGTCTTCATGTTCTTATTCTTTTTCATGTTTTTGTTCAATGGCACGATCATCTTCTGGTAATTCGATAATCTCTAAATTCTTTGGATGAGCCCGACCATTCTTACGGCCCTTTGGAACATGCTTTTGTGATTTCCTTCGTCTCTCGGATGTTGTCTCTCGGATGCCGTCATTGGATTATTTTTCGTCATGCCTAAGACAATAAACACAATGTAATAAGTTCTTATTAAACATGAAATTAAGCAAATGCATAGAATAATAAAACTTAGAATTCAGTTATATCATTGTTTATGGATAACATGCATATTTATTAATTGTTAATTACAAATATCATCTAATTAACAATACGAACGAACTAGTAGCATTGAAGTAATATAAATATGCATCAAGAGGATCAATTAAAGCCATTACCTACCTAATTTGTAAAAGCTGGTCCCAGGTGTACCGAACACGCCCGTGGCCCTCAAAACGCGAGTCTCCGATCTAACAACAAAAGAAAAAGTGTAAAAACCTTCACGATGAAACTTAAGTAATATAGATTATGAATCAAGATGATTCACTTCAAATAAACTTCTTTACACTATAAGATCTAATCAAATTCAGATTATTTAATTCCTATTAAAAAAAAAATTCAAATCACAGCATCTTCAGTTACAACTATCTAATTTTTATTCTTCTTGTAGTTTCTTTAGCTAAACTATCTAAAAGTAAATAAAAACATGACAGATGCACATACACATACACACATATGGCAAAGATTTAACCTTGAAACCACAAAACAATTTCACCAAATCATATACTCGTTACAATTTATATACAAATCAACTAACATCAATTAAAAAAGGGTACGTGTATATATACATAGCAAGTAAATCCAATCGAAGATATATTTTTCTTAGTTATCAAAAACTAAGAACTACCCTCTGTCATATTATTAGTTGTTAAGGGGGGCACGCAAATAACTGTTGACCAAACAACCTATGTACTACATTTTGACACATGGTGTACATGAGTGTCTAAACTGGAATTACTCGCTGAGTATTTCAAACCCTTAAAATCAAATAACCCATATTTGAAAATACCTTAAATCGCAAGTAAGAGTAGAAGAGGGAAGAGATGGACATACTAAATAGAGTTTTGGAGGTGGGGGGAGAGTTTTTAGCGGCTGGGGAGAGGATAGATGGAAAGATTTCAATAGTGGAAATTGAGATAGACAATAGACATGGAGAATGATGAGAGGGAGAAGTAGGGCATGCCGGATTGCGGGAGGGAGAGTGGTTTGAACACCCTTTTATTTTCTTCTTATTTTATGATTTTAATTAATTAAAACTTAACTTAATTACTTCAATTATGGTTCTTAATCTAGACGGTGGTGGGGTGGTGTGTTTGTGACAAATTTTTGAAAAGTGAGAGGTGTAAAGTAGATAGAGCGTTTGTGACAAAAAAATGAGAGTACATTTATCACCCCTAAGATAATGGCAAAATATCTCATAAATGACATTTCACGCCAGCTCAAGTGCTTAATTTAAGATAGTCGCTTTTTAGTTTTCAAGTGAAAGAATAGATAGTAATGCTTCGGCCTATTTGTTATTTCTTTCTTAATATTTCAAGTTCTACATTAATTTCATGTGTTCATTTTTCTTTTCTTTTTTTAACATTACAACAAATTTTTATGCCACCTATTATGTTTCCCATTTTTGATTAGGTCTTAATGGTAGAAATTTTGATCACTGAATCAAACTTAAAAGAGGACGCCCTAGTCTTCACTGAAAAGATGATATCCTATGTTTCCATATTTAGTATCAGGTCCAATTACCACATTCTTTGGTAAGTTATTAGGGAATGTTTGATGGAGTTTTTGGGGGATTAATCCTAAATTCATATACTTGTCCGTCGGTTTCAGCAACCTAGCTAGCATCATTGAAGTTTTCATATCTTCCCGGTGTGTATTCCTGTCACTTAATGAACAATGGGCTCTCAATTAATAATTGTTTACCATTACTCCAAAAGTTCTTGTAAAATTTATACATTGTGTAAAATAAAAATAAAAATAGTGGTCTAACAGTCGCGTCAAATGGAGTTTTACAATAGAAATAACGTCAAAGTTCGTTCAACACAAACAAACAGAGAATTAGTAGCAAGAACATAGAATTTTGTTTTCTTTTATCGCACAAGGTAGATTGTAGAAGTCTGTTAAAATCTCAAAATGCAACTAAATAAAGGAAACATGTTCATTTTGAGGCTAATGCTTTATTTGAAAGCTGAAACATAAACAGAGAAAACCGAAAATACACGCTTCTTGCTTCTTTCCATTGCACCCGCAACGTTCACCTGCACAATGACGAACCCATCAGTAACGGTGGTTCTATAGCAAAATTAAGTATTGACTTTTCTGCCAAAGGTACAACTGTCAAAGCATAAAGCATACACAGCTTCTACATCTGGGAGAAAAGTGTTGCTCCCTCTGTTCCTACTTAGAAATCCATGTTTGAAAAAAGAGAAATAACTATAACAGGACTGCAAATGTAATTGTCTAGGGGGGAAAGGGGAACAAAAAAGACAAACTTTAAGCAAGTCACAACTATTGAAGCTTACCATCATGAGCAAAAAAAATAAAAAAAAAATTATATGCATTCGGTGATCCACCAGGACATCAAATTTAGTTTCTTTCCAGTAGTTTTGATTAATTACACTGGAAATGAAATGCATTAAAAGTTGTTTTACATAGGAAAAATGTTCCACAAAAAATAAAGACTAAAAGAAAGGAGGGTTTTCAGGGTGGATTCAAAGGAATAAAATAAAATAAATAAATTGTACCGTGGAAATTGGAAATGGAATCCTACAGAAATACAGGCAATAAAAAACAACTCAAAACAGAAACATGAAACTTGGCCATTTTCTGTTTGAAATAAAAAAAATAAAAAAACCAAAAACAATCAGGTGAAATCACCAAATTATTCGAACATGACACAACAGCTTTAGGTTATACTTTCCAATTGAGACTCCTAAAAATGTGTATCCTCTCTGTCTCATATTAGGAGTCCCAATTTCCTTTTTGAGATGCCTCCAATTTAAAAGTCCCATCTCTTTTTTGGACATTATCAATGCACCATATCTCAACATAGAAAATAAATTTTACTCTTCACCATTGAATGAGTTGAAATTAGCGTGTTCTAAAAAGTGCAAGTCAAAGTTGGACTCTTAATTTGAGAGGGAATATAATCTACTCGCAAAAGTTCAACAAATACCATATTCATACATATGATGAAATGCTATTCGATCATTCTCTTGTTATACATAGCTCAGTATACAGCTAGTCAAACAACCTGCTAAGGGGACCATGCTCCCATGCTAAGGGTGTGTTACTGTATTTGGTTTATAGTCTAACTCTAAATCTAAGGTCTAATTGTGAAAAGGTTTCCTTCCTGATGCAACATTTAAATATGTAGAAGGCATTTTATTTGGGCCATTCTATTCTTATCTTTTTATTCTGAAAAAAACCATTATCAAAAAACACGAGGGAAGTTCCGAAATTTTACTTTCTTTGCAGATATCTCTGAGTGCATTCAGAATCCAAATGCAATACGACCACTAGCCAATTAATATTGTTTCAAAAAGCAAAACCCAACTATTTCAACCTGTGAAATCTAAATGCATTCCGAATCAGACTTCAGAGGTGAGAACAAACGAACAAAACGAACCTAAAGTTGCAGATTTGCAACTGAGAGCGAATACATGCACAATACTTTTCTGAATAAATATTGGCATGCATGGGGCACTGTTTTTGAATATTATTTTATTTTCAATTAGGTTTACTTGACTAACAAATATCTGATCCTTTTCCTATCATAAACCTAAGGCAGCTTGATATGGAGTTGCCAGCTCATCGGGCCACACATCTTTATTGAAATTCTAGTAAAAAAACCTTGTGAGGAAATTATTTTGCTAACTGAGCACCATGTCATACAGCAGCAACTTGTCTCTTAACATGAAACAAGTCCCTCTATACAATTTCAATGTGAGAAAAGAGAAATTCTAAAAAAAAAAAAATGATTTTTTCTTTATACATTTTGTTGAAGAGTATAATACATTGTTGGCCTACTACTTAGCAGCTTAAGTTTTTGGGAGAGATGGTTCCTAACATGGTATTAAAGCTCAAGTTCTACAAGGTCTCGGGTTCGAATCCTCCCGCTTGCATTTGTTTCGCCCTTTGTGTTTGTGCATTATGCACGTTGTTGTTTGTGCACGAAGTGCACCTTTGGTTTCGTTTGTCTATCCACGTGCAAGTGGCTCGCACGTGAAAGGGAGTGTTAAAAAGTATGATATACATTGTTGGCCCACTACCTATCAGCCTAAGCTTTTAGGAGAGATGATTCCTAACATGGTATCAGAGTTCAGGTTCTACAAGGTCTCATGTTTGAATCCTCCTGCTTGCCTTTGTTTCCCCCTTTGTGTTTGTGCAGTATGCATGTTGTTGTTTGTGCACAAAGTGCACCTTTGATTTGGCCGGATTGGCCTTTGGTTTCGTTTGTCCACTCGCACGTGAGGGGGAGTGTTGAAGAGTATGATATACATTGTTGGCCCACTACTTAACGGCTTAAGTATTGGGGAAAGATGGTTTCTAACACATTTAGAACTGTGTACAGGGTTCCTGGAGCCCCTGATTGTCAAGCCCACTAACCAAGCATGAGAACTTATACTAAGGGATAAAAGTAACATTCTCCTTGCAATGTGGGATCATATATTTTGTATGATAAAACGAAGAGAGAAAACTAGTGCTTTATACAAAGGTACAGTATGAAACATTTACAACCCAGCTTATGTAGGAACTATGACTTGGAAGAAAAAACACTAACTTAACAATATTGCTATCTAAGTCCACTGAAAAAGCATTAGCGAGGCATCAGCATCACACATATTTATTTTATTTACTATATTAGATGTTCAGCTAGATATGTTCACATCACATGCACTAAATCTTAGCCTACTGGACCATGAACATAAACTGCCCTATTTCACATTCTTGGGCAATTATTTGATCACTTATGCTATAGTACATAAAAACTAGTGGTAATCCATGCCTAAGACACTAGGGGTCTAATTTACCCCCTTTTTTTTTGGTTTCCCAGGGTGTCCTCCGCTCGACAGCGGACACTAATCCCTTCGCTGATTGTAGGCACCTCGAAGGGTGGAACAGCTGGCCCAGAGATTTAAGGCTGCTCCATGCCCAAGGCGGGGATCGAACCCCCGACACTTGGTTAAGGGAGGAGGAGCCCTTACCGCTCCACCACACCCCCCCTTTAAGCATCTTTAATCTCAACTCTTCAAAAAACATCTTTCATCCAAGTCCTCCAATGTTTTCACTTATGCATTCATGTCAACCCTTAAAAGGCAAATTTGGTTTAAGTCCTCTAATCTTTTCTCTAATACATACATCTCAAACCTTAAAATGGAAAATTTCATCTCATCCCTAAAATCATATATTATTAGGATTTAAAAACTACTCTCCTTATTATGTAGCATAAATGTCGTAAAATGCTTGCAAATGTTCGATCAGAAAAATTAAATATATGAAAACTATAGAATAGTAACATAAATACAGGCTGTGTTGCTGCAGTCCAGGTCTATGTGTATCCAACTTTGCTAACTAGCACTCACATTGGAACCAGTAACTTGTGTACCACCATATCAATTACTCCCTCTGTCTCAAATGAAGTGTCCCTCCTTAACTATACCACTCCATTAAAAAAAGAAAAAAAGAAAAAGCTAACTTCAACTAAATAAATGATCAAAAGGTAATAATTATTTATCAATCTGGTACATTGATTATGTCCATGTCCCAACAAACAAATCAGACTTTTCATTTGAGATGCCCATAAAAAGGAAGGTGGGACTCCTAGTTTGAGAGGGAGGGAGTATCTACTATCAACTATCATGTAATATGTATTAAGCCCCAACAAGGGAAGTGATTTATTTTGGTAGAGATCTGTTAATTAGGCTAAGAAATGTAAAATCTAGCTACAAAAATAACCATGAAATCTATATGATGACGGATTACACAAAAATAAAAAAGTTCCACTCACATCTCAACACCGTTTGTTTTTTAATCCTAGTTCAGTAAGTTTGAAATATGCAATGCCAAACTTTCGAGAATACGGCCATGTATGAAGAAACTAAATTTGATGATTATACTTCACCATATGATTAATG